>JAPKLW010000445.1:442449-459378 GCA_026898455.1 Plectranthus barbatus
ATACAATCAATGATATAGAGAGAGTCAATCAGTTTACCACAATAGATAACATCGTTATTCCCAATGATAGAAACTCCACTATCAAATATAACTGAATATCCATCACTAAATAACTTGGAAACTGAATTTAAGTTCTGCCAAAAAACCGGCACATATAAAATATCTCTCAAAATCAAAACATTGTTTTCAAAGCATAAAGTAAAATCTCCAATGGCTACTGCTGAGACTCGCTCTCCGCTGCCTATTGAGATGGTAATCTCGTCATGCTTTAGCTGCCTTGTCGGCCTGAAACCCTGCAAAGTATAACAAACATGATCAGTAGCTCCAGTATCCACTACCCAAAAATGGGTAGAAACGGATGCTAAACATGTTTCCGTTATAAATGCACATGACGCACCCTGTCCAGTCTTCTTGACTTGACAATCTTTCTTCCAGTGACCAGCCTTGCCACTCTGAAACACTTGTCCCTTTTTCCAGGCACTCCCGGTGTCCTTTTTAACTTCTTCACAGAAGTTGTACCTTTGGTTTTCTTCTTAAACATTCATTTGTGCCTCTTGCCAACCAGCACAACAGGACGGTTTTCTGAAGTAGCCAAAGCAACCTTTTCTGGAAGCTTCACTGGCTCTGCTGCCATCCAGTCATTGAGTAACTGGTTAAGAGTGTACTCTTTTTTGTTCATGACAACATTCAGTCTAAAGTTTTCAAAGGACTTTGGTAGAGAGTTGAGGATGATATCAACATGCGCTTCCGCATCGATACCACCTCCATGCAGCGTATGCTCATCCATAAGATGAGTCATGCTGACCACGTGCTCTCTGATCGAGCTACCTTCCGCCATCTTCTTTCCCACGATTTCCCTCATGAGATTGAATATGACTGCTCAGTCTGACTCACTATAGGTCGCTGTGAGGCTGTCCATTATGTCACAAGCATTATCATATGAATGATGTTGATGTGCAAGTACCTTGGACATGGTAGTCATCATATAGCATTTCACTATATTATTTGACCGGAGCCACTTATTATAGTAGCTCATTTCCTCATCAGTCGATGCATTAGTGGGAGCAGCCGGACGAGGCTTATCAAGGACAAACTTGTGTTCCTCTGCAACAAGGATGTAATCCAAGTTGCGTTTCCATTCTTGAAAATTGGGACCGGTTAATTGGTTTTGTGCTAAGATATTGATCACATTTGGTAAAGACATGTCTGAAAATAATAAATTAAAGCAGAAATTAAAACATAGTCACAAACAATTGAAACAATTAAATATTGAAACCTTATGATAAAATAATATTAATGTTTCCTCCAATTTGCCTAAGTATTACTATTGCAAGCCACAGATGTGGACGTTTACAACAAAACACTTAACCAGACTGCATCTTTCAATCCCAGTCCTTTAATTCCAATCCATGTCTGGGTTCCTTAGACAAATGGAATTAATAATTGGAGACTAACTTAAGACCATATTATCCAACTTAGCAGGGACATCACAAATGAGTTATACTCTGGATAACATCTAAGCTAGCTTACCACCAAAGCCAACCCTCCCATATAAAGATCTGCTAGGACACACCCTGATCCCTTATAATAAGGTTGTTGATAACTCTCTTAAAGAGTTATTATTTTGTGTCAAACTTAATTAATTGTGTCTTAGAATAGTCTTGTTTTATAGGATAATTAGTAGAATATAGGTTAATTGGTTAGTTTACTAAATTTAGGTTTATTATGTAGTCTTGTGTTAATTACGAGTTTTTGCGAAGGAATTGTTTGAATAGTATCACAAGTTTCACTATGCTCGAGCATAACAAGAGCATGAAGGGTTGATACGATGTCACAGCATAGGAGAAGCATGACCAGAACTCTAGTGAGGAATATTCGGGACCACAGCAGACAGGATCTCAGCACTTTTCAGATCCTGTCCCAAAAAGCAGGACAGGTGTCACCCAGGAGAACTGTCAGAGCTGGGAGGCAGATTGAGGAGCCATGTGTAAGTCTGGGATGAAGCTGAAGGGAGACAAGAGCGATATTTTCATAAAAGAGAAGAGCAGATAGAGAATACGCAGAGAGAGAGAACACAATTGGAAAGAAGGATCAGCGTGGGAGTTTGAGCGGAGAGAACTGGGAGTTCGTGAGAAGCCAAAGTGGATGTTGCAACAAACCTGAATAGTTTATATATATTTTGCAATTTTATTTAATATTTCTACGTAGTTGATGATCAGAAACATGAACTTGAATGTTATTTGCTTTTCATCTTTTGTAAACATGAGCTAAACCTTTTAAGCTCGGGTTATTGACTGGTTTATCTTCTTAAATATATGTTGAAGTTGTTCTTATATTAAATCTGGTATTTGATTTCGATACAATGCTGCAGCATATAGGAGAGTAGATAATCAAAAGTCAATAACCCGAGTGCATTTTATCATTGATTTTAAAACCATAGCCTATTAGTTGATGATTATTTTGTGGGAAGAAGTATTATTAATTGTTCTAGCACTGCTTGGTTTTATTTTATATGCTTTCTTATTATTTTAGCTTGGAGAAGTCACAAAATCCCATTAATTTACAAGCAATAGAATGTGCACGATTCACTTTCACTTCCTTGGGTACGATATCTGGACTTAGATCTGTATTACTTGATTTGACACACGTGCACTTGCGTATAATTATAATAGCTACTAGCACAACAACAGTTGTCTCATTTAATTCAATCCCTAGAGAACTTATGAAAACTCAATACGCAAGCTACACATGTAGACGTTTACGAATGAACTCCCACTTCTCACATAAATTAAATGTTTGTTTTAAGAAATCCTTCTATTAGAACTTATGAATAATAAATTAAGTAAGCTACACATGTAGACGTTTACCTAATAATTTATCCACTTCCAATAAAGGATCGCTTTGTGGAGGTCTTATTAAATAATCAGCTTAGTAATTTAAAATTCATAAGGTTCAATTGCAAGATTATTTTATGTAGCCATAATTATAACATTGCTAAAATTCTATCATGCATGGCATGAACCCCGAATTTATAGTTATAATTAATTACATAAAATAAATCACATAGCATGCTTTAAAACTGTAAATAAAAGCAGTAAACGTGCTCCTATTATCTACAACATGCTTATATGATGCGCAACTAATTTAAACACATATATCATGCGAAGACAAATAATAAAATAGATAAAAAATGTCCTCGTGGCCTCATGATACGAAATTAAGAAATAATCCTATCTATTACATTTTGGAATTATTTCACAGATCTTCAACTGGGCTCCCACTACTTGGAATATGATCTAAATTTATTTTCTGAATGGGCCTCCAAGATTTGATCCATCAGAAAATAGGACAATTGGGCCAGTTAACCAAATCGCGGGCCGGGCACACATTGCAAGTCTGATATCCCGCGAGAACTCAGCCTGACGGGCCACCACCGGCGAACCACCATCGCCGCTAGGGCTGTCAGAATCGCGTAGCAGCCATGCACGCACGTCGCATGGCTGCAGCCCATGATTCCGCTTCCTCTGGCCGTTGCTCGCTTCGCATGCCGCGGCCCCAGCTTGCCCCAACCATCGCCCGAACCTTCATCGCCATCTTCTCCATTGCCGGCCACCACGGCTCGCCGAAAAATGTGCAGGAGACGCGGTCCGAAGCTTTGCGCGAACTACGTGCAAACCCTAAGGTTTGCAGTGCCGCCATTCACGCCCAACCCCGCTACCAGTCGTCCCCAGCCCGCGCCCCCCAACCACGATCCACGCCGCACCACCCTGCCCTGCCGACACCGTCCGAGGAGGGAGGAAGCGCCGCCGACTGCTACGCGTGGGGCTGCGCATGTACGCTGCACGCGCGCGTGGAACCTAAGGTTCTGCCGCGCCGCACGTGCCGCTCGCACCCCGGCCGTTGCTCACCACCGTCCCGGCCTCTACCCCCATCCCTCGCGATGTCGTCCCAAGGCCACCGCACGCCTGCTGTCGGTTGTGGTCTCGCGGCTCTTCCCTTGCACGCGTGTGGAAACCTTAGGATTTCGCGCACAGTGCTGCCACCACCGGGGCCTGCCGCACGCCTGTCGTTGACCGCCATGCATGGCCCGTTGCCATACCGACACCATTGTGCGCTCTCGTGCGGTCCTTCGTTCTTCGTGTTCTTCGTTTTCCATTTTACAGATTTAATTTGAAATTTGAAAAATTACATTGAATTGCATCCTAATACAATTTGGAATTTAAATCTAACCACGAATTTATCTCGTGGGTGAAAAACGAATCCTTATAAAAGGGCAGATTAACCCGAGAAACATGAGGACGAAAAACACAAACATACAATCCAAAACCCATGCAATCATTCAATAATAATCATCATGCAAATCATAGGCAATATTATTTTTTCCGATAGAGCCAATTAATGAACCTGACTCTGATACCAATTGAAGGGATTCGTGAACTGAATCACGAAGTCCATTTGCCAATGATTGTTAATTGGAATATCAAAAATAAATTGCTATGCCTATGATTATTCCTAGCATACTCCTATTGATTATGCATAATGGGGCTTTTGCGGAGTACCAGGATTGTAGATCCCTGAAGAACGAGTGCGTAGAGATTTGATCCTTGATCGTTTTCCACCCACGAAAATTTATTCCTAATAGATCAAGGAATTAAATCTTATGAAAATAAACAAATATTTTCAAAAACAAAGAGGGAGAGAAGAAAGAAGATCCTCCTGATCTGATCTTCTGATATGTATCCCAACTCCGATCCGAATATCTGGTGAAGATTCCCTTCGGATTCCTCGCCCGGTTGAGAAGAAGAATTTCCTCTTTGTTTCTCAGATTAGTCGATCACCACAGCTCCCAAAATATGGTTTGCTGTGTGCAACATATGATCTTGTGGTGTGTTGAGATCTGAGAAACTGAGGTCTATTTATAGGAAAATACTGGACTTCTATTGGGCCTGAGTTTCATGGGCCAGACCAGGGACCAGAATGCAAATAGCAAATAAGGCCTATCAATTATTTAATTCTCATATTCAACCCAAAATATATTAATTAATTAATATTGATTCATTCCACCAGAGAATCAATATTGTCCTACCTATTTGCTACTATGTTTTGAGGTACGGGTTGCATGGGCTCGGTTTATCCCCACATTTAAGATTACAGACATTCGTTAATTAATTTAAGCTCTGACAAGCTATTTAATTAATTAACATCTTATATTCCTGAGTCAATCCACTCAAACCTTTTCACTTATGCTTGAACTTAATCAGCCTGCAGGACTTTAGCATAACGAACCTTTTGAGCTGCTCAGGGAATGTCATCATCCTATACTGGATGTGGTTACCTAGTTCTGGTACCAGACAGTCATACACAAACTTCTATCACCCAAGATACAGATATACAAGTTAAACTAGAGTTTTTCACTGCAACTCAATGTGATACACAATCTGCATATACTTCCGTACCTTCATTTAGGTTTAGGATCTCATCAAGCCATAGAGATATGGATTCTTTTAATGTTGGATAAAAGAATCGATCTCAACTTAGGTCCTTATCAATGTGTGCCCCACACCAGCATACCAAGCCATCCAAGATAAGATGCTTATTACCGCATATGCTGCAGCCTACACCGACAGTTTATCCTGGAACTATTTCAGCTGTGATAACCATTTATATCTCGCTAGGTCAAACGATCCATACGATCTTCCGTGATCTACTACAAACCGTATGATCTTCCTATCGACGAGATAAGAGGATAATTGCGTTTACGACACATGTTTGTTAATTCAGACAGGCGATGAACATACAATATTTATGATTCCCAGTATATTAACCAATTGACCTTGTACATAATATACCAATCATAATGCTTTCAGTATATAAATCCATCAACAACTACGCAATCGCATAGGAATGACATGTCACAAGACGCTTCAAAACCCGCATTGAAGGTCAATGATCGAAGACATAGGGTACAGATCTCTTGATTGGATCTCTGCTATAGAATAAAGAAGCAGCAATTAGAACTATCAAGGAAGTATTCTGCCCATAAATACCTCTCATTCGTCCCAAAGTTTTCATCTCAAAATTCACAAACTTAAAACAAATAGTGAAATGGATGGTTCTCCAAGCAAAACTAATGCTCTAACATCAAGAGAAATTTGTGAGGGTATACCTCTCTCTCAGATAGAAACTACCACTATTCTCAATCTCTAGAGAAGTAGTTCAAGAAGCAAGCCCTAGCTTTTTGAGAGACTTAACAACATTCTACATGTAAATGTGTTAGTATAAGAGTTTGGTTAAAAATTGAGCAATTTCGTAGTAAACGTACTAAGTATAATTCTTAACATGTGTTATTATCCTTCTCATACATGGTTAATGTTTAGAGTTCGAGTACGTGTGGTGTCTTGGATCTGCAACTAAGAGTTGGTTCCGCTTGAGAGTAAGAGTGGTTTTTTATTTGAAGTGTTAGAAAAATTTGTGATTCTGTATCAATTGATATGATTACCAATGTGGATGTATCAATCAACATAAAGAATGTCGATAGATATAAAGGTCACTATGATTTAGATTCAGTATCAAATGATATGGTAGTTGTATTAAGATATAGGAGGAAAACGATTGATTTAGATTCTATATTGGTTGATAAGGAATTACTTTGGGATTTTTCAAAGGATTTGGCTTGGTATCGGCCAATATGAAGCATATCGATAGATACAAGAAGAAAAAGTGTTTTCAAAGAATTAGGCTTGGTGTTGTTGATATGGCAACAGATATCTAAAGGAAAATATTCTTAACGTGAAAAGTTTTTTAGGCTCGATTTTTGGTTATCTAGCTTAATTCTTCGATTTTCAACATCTAGATGCTTCTAAGTATCCGCACACTCTTTAAGCATAAATCTAAGCATTTAAGATATGTTCTAAAATACGCAAATCTAATATATCATATAATTCAATCCAAGGTTGATAATACTTATATTTATATGTCCCTAAACAAGCATATCGACTTATTTCCATGCATTTCTCCCACCTTCCTCATCCCTAACATATTCGTGGATCATTCACACCTTAAACCAAGATTCATATATTTCTAGTTAAGCATGCATCTCATGTTTTCGTCACATTATATTAGGTCGATTTATAGCTTATTTCTCAAAGAATTTATAACTTTGAAACATTCTATGTTCTACCCTCCATGTTCCTCACGCCAATATTGGTTTACTACGACAAAGAAGAAAATCGGTCAGTGTATGAACAATAAAAAATCAAGTAAAATTCTTACCCTTACTATCTATCTTCCTTTTGACAACTCCTCGTGTTTAAGTTTGTGTAGATCTCTCTTCACGTCCACTTGGTGCTTGAATTTGTAGAGGTGGTGGAGCAACCTTCCAAGTGTGAGGAGAGTGGCGATTGAAGAGTGCAAGAGGGAAAGTGGTGCTTATGTTAAAGGGGGAAGGACGTTCTTTGATGTTGCAAGAGAATGGTGAAGTGCAAGAAAAAAAGGGTGGGCAAGGAAAGAATGGGTGCTATGTATTCAAAACACGACTTAGATTATTTAAGGAGTACATAAAATGAGATTAACTTAATTTAAAAATGAATCATGATTCAATGTGTTGACTACTCTATTTAACTAAGTGTTGGTACCAAAATCGGAGTGCAAAACTATGCAGCGGAAGGTTTAAATATACAGCGGAAGTAAAAAAAGACAGTTGCACTGGTTCGAATAAATAGAGTATAAACAATTTTGTGTGTAGAACACTTAAGCTTAGGTCTGTTCTGGTTAAGTCAGTTTCACAGCATATACACTTCAATACTTGAACAAGTATTGAATGTTTCAAAAGTCAGTTTGTGAAGCAGAAAAACAGAGCAGGAGTAAAACTAAAGCTGTAAAGAACATACAAGATTTATAGTGGTTCGGATCTCAATATCCTACATCCACTCTTTAGACCCAAGGTCTGGATAATTCACTAAGTACAAGTCTCCTTACGATCTATACACAGCCCATCGTCGCCTTCATCCTTCAGTCCACTGTGACACTCGCCTGGGAACTCCTTGCGGACTTAGTCTTTAGGTTGAAGTGAGGACGGTAGCCCGCAACCTTCTTCCCGGTGGTTGGATGTTTACTGTTCTTCTTAGAACAATGGTGGTTGGCATACGCCCGTGAGAATCTGTATCCCAGACTATGAAACTGACTGCTATGATTATATATCTGAAAGATATATTCACCAAAGAAGAGCTTCAGCATGAGAGTTTCAGCCTCGTGCCAGGAGATGTTAGCACGGTGTATAACTTGAGGCAAAGACTCAAGTCTCGTGTTGGAAAACATGGAAACTCAGAGATTTTAGCAGAGAGATGCTCTTTCTCATGTAAAGATTTACAGTGTTCGTTCAAACTTCTTGATTAACCGTTTAAGGTTGAAGTGTAGGCCTATTTATAGAGAGATCCTCTGGCATTTTAAATTTCTTCCCGTTAGACACATAAATCCAGATGTTAGACTCATGGATTATATTGTCCAATCGTAGCCCATGTCGTAGGTCTTCTTTCTGCTCTGCTCTCCTGCGTAAGTGTACTATGAACTAACTTTATGTCAGACTAATTTTCAGCCTGAGTGATCCAAGTTTGGATAACCTCGTACTGACTTGCACTTGTGCATGTAAATGCCTAAGTCTGACTGAGCTTCGACATCTTTCAATAGCTCAAGCTTTAAAGATAAAGGCTCTTATACTGACTTTCTAAGGTCAGTACAACTTAGACCTCATACTGATTTTCCAAGGTAAGTATGGTAGACCCTCATACTGACTGTCTACAGTCAATATGCAAAGCACCCTCATACTAATTTCTCTTAATCAGTATGGAAAACCCTCATACTGACTTCTCTTAGTCAGTACGGGGAAGCCCTCATACTGACTTCTCTTGATCTGTATGGATGAACATCATACTGAGTGCTCCAACTCAGTTTTGGTTAAGGCTATACTTGGTGAAAATCAAGTTTCAAGGCGTGCTTGTAGTTAGTTCTCGAGCATTCTCCTTTGCTCGGTCTTCAGGCTAAGTTCTATTACAACTCGATCGATCATATACAAGGATTACAGTTTAGAACTCTAGAAATTGAAAAACTTACTAAGATGGCTTACAATCTTTGACCCACCAAAACACAAAAAGTAAGGAAGGATTTCTCTAACAAAAATCCTAACACTAAGTCCAAACCTTAATAGATTAGGACTCATATCACATTTATTACCAAATCTATGTAAATTCTTCCTTGATACCATTGGTAAAAAATAAAGCATAGGTTATTATTTCATAATTCAATTCCATGACTAAAGGACATAATCCATCCCAAGACCATATAGTATAATATCAGTACATAATTTCAAACCTTAGGTAAGTCTCGTGTTCGATGATGATGTCATTGGTTCAATCATAATCCTCGTTCAAATTCTTCCAATCCGCATCATCGCCCTTGCACGTCTTTGGAAAATTTGATCCAATTTTATTTTTGGACTTGGCATGTGCATGTTATGATTATGTTAGTATGATCGATTTTATTTTCTGAGTTAAATTATCTCCATGAGTCATCCTGTAATTATATTACATAAATGAATAAATAACATGCGTAGAGAAATTAATTTGATCGAAAATCATAAAATCAACGTGGACTATTCACGCTTAGGCACCTATTTTTTTCATTTAAAAAATAAATTTTATATAAGTTTATAAATTTGAAATGATAAAAATTAAAGGCTATATGCATAATTGATGATGGGTTATAATCCATCAATTAAAAGTGATGTTTATAGAGATAGATATTTAGATTAATGCTAAAAATAAAGTTTATTTTGAATAAGAATGTATATAAATTGATTACATCATCATTAAAATAAATGAAATAAAATTATTAATAAAATAAATTTTTTAATTATAATTTAACAGAAGAGTACGATATTAAACATAATATATAAATAAGTTTTAATGTGGATAATTAATTATATATAAATTGAGGATGTTGATTTGTTTTTATTTAATATGACATAAATATCAATATCAAATTGGCGTATTTAGTATTCTAGATTGACGAAATCTAATGTTTGATTCAAATTAAGTTGTTGGAATATATGAGTTTAGTCATTTGTCATGTTTCAAAAATAGAATAAAGAAATCTCTAAATAAATACAATAATTGAATAAAAAGTTTATAGTGGTTGGAATGCTAAAAAAATTCAACCTTCAATCTTTATTCACGGGAAACGAATTTCACTAACTAGATTACTCACAGTAATTAAATTTAGGTTATAATCGTCTCTATTCTCTATTAGAAAATTTTCGCTCACAATCACTGCAGTTGGACGTCACTTTATCGTTATCCACAAATTAGTGATTTTTATATTCTTTTTTTAAACGTTAATTGATCAGTGATTTTTGTTTTCTCAAATGAACTTTGAAAAGATCTCGGAACCAAGCTGAGAGTCAGCTAATGGTTTTTGGGGAAAAGGATCCTCTGCTGTGCTCAAAGCACAGAGCACAGCAGAGGTGTTGTGCACTCACATCCACCATTCATGCATAATTTCACATCTTAAAATAATTTTATAAAAAAATAATGTGTGGTGGATGTGGTGCACAGCACAGCAGAGGATCCTTTTCCGGTTTTTGGTGGGTTTCGTGTTAGCAGGCACAGAAAACTTGGAAGGCTTTTAGAGAGATGGGGTCATCTCAAGCAACTAATTCTATAATATTGTACACTTTTTTTATTTTGCAGTTTGGATTTTTAGTTTTCATTTTTCATCTCCAGCAGTCAACTCTATATTTTACTCTATAAAGAATATTCTATTTGATTCTTTTACTATTTATTTAATTTTCATATCATATTTTCACTTATATATTAATACTCCCTCCGTCCCGGTGAAGTAGTCCCTTTTCTTTTCGGCACGGGAATTAAGAGTTGTGAGTGTAGTGGAATTAATATTTTATTGGTGAGTGTGAAAAATGTTGCCATTTTAGGAAAATGGGACTATTCTATGGGACAAACAAAAAAGGAAAGTGGGACTAATTCAATGGGACGGAGGGAGTATTTATTTTCATATTTTTAACTATCTAATTCCAATTTAAAAATTAACAATTAAATTTTAATAAAATATATTTTCACACAAAATAACCATTTTATTTAGCATAATACAATCATACAATAATTTAGATCACAACACCATTTTATATCAAAAAATGAACACAAATTGAACAAAAAGTAGTGGAAAGAAAATACAAATTAAAAAAAAACACAAATCAACCAAAAAAGAAAAAAAAAAAAAAAGTGAAATAGAGTGATGAATAGTGCAACACCAATTATGCAGCTGCACTACTCATAATTTTGCCAAAATGCAAATGGAGTTGAAGTTTGCAGTTGCTGCAGGACAGCATTTACACTCCATTTTGAAGTAAAACGCCATTCTCCAGCACTGTCGGAGTCGGTCTCATAGCAGAGAACTTGTTCTAGGAAGAATGAGGAAGTATCACTAGCATGTGCTCTTCTCTTCAATAGGTATTTATAGCCTTCACTTGAAAATTAATCATTTATTGTGTGAAGTGACCCATGCCTTCTAAATGTACCTGTTGTATGATTTGCAATGCCAAAAAATTGATATTTTCAATATGATATATCCGATATTTTGATATTTGGCATTTTTTCTCGATTCCTATAAACTACCATAGTAATACCCGATTCATCGTTTTACCGGAGCTTTAATTAGCAAAGCTCTACTGTCCTCCGCAGGGCATTCCAATTTAGTCATATGGTAATAGGCATTAATCTTACTTCAATCTTCAATTCAAATTTAAGGGTCCGTTTAGTTGGTGAGTTTCGAAATGAAGGAATGGAATAATTGCAAAATTCACCCTTTGGTTAAAGGATATAAAAATGAAAAAATGGAATGATATCAAAATACTCGGGAATCACCAAAATCCTCCAAAATGGTGGGTTTCATTTTCATTCTCATATCGCATTACCAAAATTATTTATTTCTTATTTTTTATTTCATTTTATTTTATAATTATTTTCTTATTTATTTTATTTTTATTATCTTTATAATATTACTCTAAAATGTTATGATAATTATATTATATTATAATATTATCCATTATTATAATTATATATTATTCTTTTTAATATATTACAATAATAATATTATCAAATAAATCATTTATTTGTATCTTAATTTTATATTTTATAAAATTTTCATATGTTTATATTTTCTTTATTTTTATTATTAAATTAATTAATTATTTTTTATTTTTAATTCATTTTATTTTATAATTATTTTCTTATTCATTTACTTTTTCTTGTTTTTATAATATTATTCTAAAATATTATGATTAGTATATAATATTATATGTTATTATAATTATATATTATTCTTTTTAATGTATTATAATAATATAAATTTATCATTTATTTTTTATCTTAATTTTATATTTTATAAAATAAATAAGAAGATAAATAGATTATTTATTTATTTTAATATTATTTTATTTTCTTATTTTTTAGTATTAAATTAATTATTTACTATATAATATTTAAATTATTTTATAAACCCAAAAATTTTAAAAATTAATCATCAAAATTGAAAATGATTTCCAAACTCACTGGTGGATCTATATGGGGGCTGGGGGGGCTCGAGCCCCCTAGCCTGATTTTTTTTCTTTTCGTTTTTATAGTATCATGATCCGGTTTTTTGTGGTATAGCCACCCTCATATAGAAGAAAAAATGGATGAAAATAATATAATATAAAAATATTGAAGTTAAGGTGAAGGAAAAAAAATTACAGCCCCTCTCGAGAAAAATTTATGGATCCGCCACTGCCCAAATCTATCTCATAAACCAAACATCAGAATTGAAAATGATTCCCAAAAAATAAACTCATATCTATTACCTCTATTATCAAACACATACCAATAGTGATTCCCGACAGTTTAACCAAACGCCCTTTAAGTTATTATATTTGATTTTTGTGTGCTAGAAATGTGGATTAGTGCAAGAATTGACCAAATTTAATAAAAGAGTAATTGGACCAATTTTAATTGTCAAAGACTTAATTTTTTTTTTTTTTTTTTGAATGCCAAAGACTTAACTTATTTAAATAATCGTAAAGAGTACAATTTATTTCTCATACAATAATTAAAGAGTTAATTTGATTTTTATCGGTATATATATATATAGTATATATATGAAGCCGACACCTAGAATCTTATCTCTATATATTACCTTTTCTAGGTAAACAACTTTATATTATTATTATTTAAAAAGTAATATAAAATATTGTTTATTTAGGATTTTTTTTGTAAAATATTACTTCCAGTTTCACTTTGACAGGATACAATAACTAGGGGCGGCAATCTCTGACTCGACACGTCAACCCGACCTAAACATAACATAAAATTAATGGGTTGGGTCAACCCATATAAATAATGGGTCAGTTTTGGGTCGAACCTGCGAACCCAATTAAATTTTGAGTTGGGTTCGGGTTAGTTTCGGGTTGACCCACGTAACCCAAATAACCCACAAAATTAATTAGATATTAACTTTACACCCGTAAGATGCGCGAATTAAATATATGTTGCTTTATTTTACAATATTAAAACATAATTAATAATATTGTAATCTTAGCATTTTTAACAATTTTTTTTAAATATGTTTGATTTATATTCATCAATATTATAATTAATTTGTTATAATATAAATTATTTTTTGTATTATAAGTTGTTGGGAAATCTGTCTAAGGTTTCCTTTCCCAGTAGCTTACTTGTTTAGATTATAGTTTTGGTGGATCAAATCCTAAGTCCTACCAGCGTCAGTTGTCTCTACATAGATCTGGTCTTAAATGTAAAGTCCTGTTTAGGTCTATTGAGTTGTAAGTCACAGCTGATCAAGACTCATGCTGACACTATTCACCAGCATGAGTAACGCTTACCACTGGCTACTGTTCACCAGTTGGGAAAAGTTCCATCAGCAGGCGGCTGACAAAGACTCACGCTGACACTGTTCACCAGCGGTGAGAAGCGCATATGACTGACTACTGTTCACCAGTTGGGAAGGGTTTCATCAGCAGGCGGCTGACAAACCTTACCAGGAGAATATGTGTTCTTACACTATTCACCAGAGGTGATTTCACCAGTCATGGGAGATTCCGAGAAGAGTTAACATCCAGACTTTTGGTAGACTTTGATGATGCCAGGGCAAGTCACCAGCAGAGACTACCAGCACAAGATCACCAGTATGATCTACCAGTCAGATGTTACCAGCAGAATTCCAGATTCTCTCTCCCCGCGTAGTAGAGACAAGAAGAAGATTCTCTGAGGAATCAACTGACAGAGGATGACTTTAAGGAAGGATAACTTAAAGTCTATCAGTCACAAGACGCCAGTCTTATTCCTCGGACTGACTTAAAGAGCCGTTCTGACACAAAGAGATCTGTGTCAGATAAAGCGGTCAAAGGTATGGTTCCTTCCGGAAAAACATACCTGCCGCCGTCAGAAGGACATCCGAGGTCTGACACCTTTCCGGATGTGTCCAAACGGCTAGAAAGTTTGAATCGGTTCCTGTGGCTATAAATACGTCGCAACCACCAACATTCAAACATTAGATTCCACGAGCGAATGATTTAACGATTCCACTCATCTGCTCAACCACCGAAAGAACTGAATTTATTGCAAGAACTTTCGAGGCTTTTCTTAAAGCTTTCCGTGTGTTGATTTATCAAACACGAGACTTCAAGCTTTAAGCTTGTAAGTTAAAGATCTCACTTGGTGTTCTTTCTCCTTCGAGAGAGTTCACAGCAGCTCCTGTGCTCACCAGCACTCGAGTTATTACGGGCATTCTGCCGTAGAGACTATTACGTTCTTGGGAGAACTAAAACACCCAGCTAGCTGTGGAGGTTGAAGTGACGTGCTCGCACTCCACTAGCTGTGAAGAGTTGAAGAAGGATCCAGGACCGGGAGCGGTTGATCTAGTGAACTGGTGGACGAGGCATTCACCAGCTAGAGATAGATCGTAGGACACCTGTACCTGCTTACTCTTAGTGGAATTTCCAGTGCTTCGACTGGAGAGTGGACGTAGATCGATTGATCGAACCACTATAAAATCCTTTGTTATTTATCAGCTTTCTTCATTTCATTCATATTTTAAACCCAGCACTCAAGTGCTGGTGTATATCCTGAAACTGATATATAACTGTGCAAACAAGGCTAAAACATTCTAAGTATTGAATCACCAGCTGACCAGTCACCAGTTGTCAGCTGCGTACTGAGTAACCAGCACCAGCTGACCAGTTGCCAGTTGTCAGCTGTGAGTAAGTAGCGTGCAAGAAAACAATTAACTTTATTTCCGCTGCGTAACGTATATACTCTGAAAAACCGGGACCAACATAAGTCAAATTATATATATATATATATAATAAAAATAAAAAGATATATGCTTAACATAAATTCTATGAGGTTTGATTAAAATATTTTCCCATTAGAGATAGTATAATTGTGTTATTTAAAAAATAGTAAATATAATAAATTAGCGGGATGCAATATTTTTTAAAAAATGATAAATAAAATATATATTTATGTTATAATAGGATAAATAATAAATGACACGATAACAAAAACTGATATAATAATTTTTTGCAGTAACAATTTTTTCATTATTATCTTTTAATATATAGATAGATTATTTAATTATATTAAAATATAATTATTAGACTATAAACATTTATATATATATATATATATATATATATATATATATATTATACATCCAACTCCTTATATAAATTTGATAAAACCAAAGTAAATAGATAAAACACAAAGTTCATAAAAATTAGAGTTTATCAAAAAATTATATTTGCATCATTTTTTAGTATTATACATGTATTGTTAAAAAAAAGTGAAAACATAATGTTTTATTGAAAAATAACACATATGATTTTGTTGAAATTGTGATTTGTTTATTGAAATATATGTATATGCTATAACATAAAAACATATCAACTAAAAAAAATTAAAAATAAAATAAATTGATGTGATGCAGTGATTTATAACTCGAATTAAATAAATGATATCTTATATATATTATGATAAAATTAACAAAGTTATATATCTTAATATTTTTAACGATTCTTGTGAAATATATTTTATTTTTATTCATTTATAGTACAAATATTATAATATAAATTATTTTATATCTTATACATTTAATAAAAACAAAAGGAAGTATATAAACACTAAGTCTATGAAATTTAATTGAAATATTATCCTATAATAATATTATATTTGTATTATTTAAAAATAATAATAAATATAATAAGTTAATGAGATATAATATTTAAAAAAAAGTGACAAATATATATATTTTTTTTTATTTTAAGAAATGAGATTAATCTAACGGGACAGACGAAAATGGGAAATGAGACTAATTTAGCGGGACGGAGAGAGTAATTTTTAATATCCAATTGTACTCCCATCATAAATTTGAATTAAACTGATTATTTAAATATTTATTTAGAATGATATAATATATTTAAGAAGATTGCAATTAATAAGTTTATAATATGCTCGAGTTTTGCTCTACCAAACCTTGCTCCATTCTGCTTGACATCTGCCTTTTCTTTTCCCTTGTCGTTATATATGAGCTATTATCAATAATATATAATAATGAAAGTCCCAAATTGATGAGGATGAATTAAACTGTAACATACCTTGGGGAGGAATATCTTATAGTCCTTCGATTCTATTATAAAATTCTAACGGTGACCTCACCGTGGGACAAAAATGCCCGACTTATTATTTTATCCCATAATTAACAATTAGGTGCTCACGTAGCCATGCAAAAACCAACAAACTTTGAAATTATTTTATCCCATAATTAACAATTAGGTGCTCACGTAGCCATGCAAAAACCAACAAACTT
>JAPKLW010000445.1:459388-504502 GCA_026898455.1 Plectranthus barbatus
AATTAACAATTAGGTGCTCACGTAGCCATGCAAAAACCAACAAACTTAGAAATTAAAAAAGAGTTAACTAAATTTTAATATAGTGGAAATTAAAATGGGAGTGTGTGATGCTCGTGCATAGAGATGGGCTTGTCTGCAGCGATAACAACGTTTCAACTTTCGAACTCAAAAAAATACACTAACAACTGTTGAAGTGTTGATGCGATATCTACCAACACTAGTCCCTTCTTGTCTCTCCATAATCCAATTTTCCACTACCAAAATATACAGCCCCTAGTTAAATCTATGCTTTTCATTAACTTTATTATAGTTTAATAATGGATAATCATACATAACATTTAAATTGTATTAGAAAAATCATGTGAGATGAGCTGCGCTCAATCTATATATATAAAGTTATAAAAGTCTTATCAATTTAAGGGCTTTTTTATTCGAGTTAAATTAGAGATTAAAATTCTCTATTTTTTTACTAGCCCAATGGATTAAAAATTTAATGAATTATTTTTGTTTTAACTATTTTATGAGATTATTTATTCATTAAATGTTTTCCGCTCTCTTTTAAATCTTTAGACAATCAAAGACTGTTCAAGATATTTGCTCTCATACAAAAAATCCAGAAAAAATCATAAACTTTTGTATTGATAAATATAAATATCAAAAACATATTATTTTGTTATTTATAATAATTTTTAAAGACTTAATCATATATTATAAATTATGTAATTAAGCGGATTATTGTTTGATTAAATAAAATAAATAAATAATTTCTTCTGTAATTATTTGTTGATACCAGTGTGACATGCGAGTTTTTTTTGCATGCAATATGCCCATGAGAATGTTTTGAGAAAACCTAAGTGGTCATGCTACCACATTTTACGTAGGAAACTCGAGTGCGGCGAATTATTGTTCTAGAATAATAATATATCGTTTAAATTAACAACTTGCATCCGAAAGCTTCGTTTCCTATACCGAGCTAGGGTATACTTGGGAATAAAATATGGAAGGATAAAACACGATCGGAATGATATTCCAAGGCCCGATGAATAAATTACAAATTATTGAACCTTTAGAGTTCCGGGCGATAATATATTTATTCCAGAATTTTGGGAAATTATATTGACGAGTTGGACTCTGTAGAGCTTGAGAACGCTCGATACATCGAGAAACAAGCAAGATATTTGCGCTTAAAGATCCTCCACCGGTAAGTCAATATTTTTTTATTTTGGCGTAGAACTTATATCAAACGATGACGGAACTGAGATATGTTTACATATTTGTGTTCCTCTTACTTTTAGGAACATTTTGGTAACAAAATCCAACAACCCCGTCGCCGGAAACGCGATCCCCCCGCTTAAACCATGATTTTTGGTGAGCCTTTTTTCATGAAAATTATTTGAAGACAATAACTCTTTGTCTCAAAATTATTCGCCTCACTTTATCTATATTTACACATTACAATGTAATCAGTTTATTTTCGCCCTAAAAGTTTAATCGAGAAATATCTCTCATGTTAAGGGGGAAGATTCATAGTAAGGTTTTCAGTTTTTTTGTGTTAGATCTTGTTAGAATATCTATTTGTAAACTTGAAAAACTGATCATTTTACCAGCTTAGTGGTGATTTTGACAACATAAAAAATGACAAAATTGTTAGAAAATATTCCTACATTTTATTGATTGTTTTTATGTGTCAAACATTGTATAGAAACCAATAGTTTAGGGTATCTCAAGATTAACTCTAGTATGTGCAAAACTTGTAATGTCCTCTTTAGAATATCGATTGAGTTGTAATAGAGTCAATCACTAGTTTGGGATGCAAGGACTCGGAAGAAACTGGTAATTAGTTTTGGGATACCCACTTTCAGAGATACTGGTAGATGTCACCAGCTTGGAAGGCACCAAATTTCAAGATATCCCAACTCGCAAATAGAGTCAAAGAGAACAAAGTCAGAGGATTGTTTTTCATAGCCAGACTTTAAGAATTGAGATTACTTAAAGTCTGGAGATCCTGATGTTTAATCAATTTGGATTCCTCGAACTGACGAAAAGAGCCATTCTGACACCAAGGATAGAGTCAACACTCTGTGTCATAAAAGTATGAGCAAGTGCAGACTTTTTGGAAAGCAACATGCCTTTCACAGAGGAAAGAGGCTCTGGATTTGACAGCATCCAAATTATCTCTAAACGGCTACAATTTCAAACATCTTAGACTTCGTTTATAAATAGACAAAGTGCCCATAGAAGAGATGTTACAGAATCGAACGTGACTTACCAAATTACAAACCATGTAACCAAACTTTGCAAAAGAGCAAACTCAAGGTTTCTAAAGTTCGAGGCTTTCTTTAAGCTTATCGTGTGTCATCCTGGGCACGAGACTTGTTGTTGTCTAGCACAAGTTTATTTCTTGGTGTTCTTACTCTTCAAGTAAGAACACAGCAGTCACAGCCTTTTCTCCAAGCTATGATTCTTACGGCTGTCTATCTAAAGTGATCGACGGTTTAGAAAAAAACCTTAAATTTCCCAAAGTTCTAGAGGAGGATGGTGGTGGTGTGCCCACACTCCAAGTCTGTGAAGCGGAGGAAGCAACTACCAGGGCGAATGAGCAAGTGGACTGGTGGACACGGACATTCATCAGCTTGCGATAGATCGTGAGAACCTTGGTATTCTGAAGTTTAGAGTATTCCTAACTTAAGGGCTGAAGAGAGGACGTAGGACTTTTGTGTCCAAACCTCTATAAATCTTTTTTCCACTTTACTATTTTATTTACTTTTGTGCTTGGATTTAAAACTCAACACTCTCTAAGACTATATTTATCAGCGACCGGCCCAACCACCCACCCATCCAACCTTTATTATATTTTATTAATTTCTTTCACTTTCACATCATCAATTATCACTCCAACCCAACCATATAATTTTTGCAAAGTTTATCAATGACCACTCAACCACCCAACCACACTATATATACAATATATATATATATATATATATATATAATGTTCTTATTTGCTTTTATTTAATATATTTTTAAAATAAAAATACAACTTGTAATTAAATTGTATATGAATATGAATTATAAAATGATTAGTAAAATAAAATTGATATAAATAATATAACTATTAGGAAATAAAATTACATTACATAAAATATTTTTATATCATCACATTAAATTTTACGAATAATTGATTAAAATATCAAACATCTAAATTTATATTTTTCGCAATTATTTTTTGTGAGTTAGTAGTCATGCATGAGTAATTAAATTATCAAACTTTAAACTTCATTATTATTTTCTATTGGTTGATTAATTTGATAAAAAAAATTAGATTGAAATCATTATGGAACTAAAATATAAGTCAAGTATCCATTTTGAAACCAATTAAAAAATTAACTCATTTTAAATTATATAAATATAAAATTTAGAAATATATATATATATATATATATATATATATATATCAAAATTAGTCTCTATTTGTAGAGAATAAAAAATTATGAATTTTGTTATAATTTTTATTTGTTTTTATCTTATTATATAAGAAATATATTAGTTTTATTGTTGTAATTATATAAAATTAATGAATCAATAGAAGAAAAACAATTGTCATTGATTAATTGGGCAATAAATAAAAAATTAAAAATAAATGTAAGTGGGGCCCGCAACCTTTTGTGGTTGGTCAACCATCAATAGAGAGAGAGAACTTTTTTTATTTATTTATTTATAGAAAAGCTAATGTGGCAGGCGACATAAACACTTGTGGTCGCTGTTAATAGTCGTCTAAGAGTTGTAGTATAATTGAATTTGTCTAATAACCAAACTCGCTAGCAATCAATTTTAGAAATATAAATTGGTGAAAAAAAACTAGTTTGTAAGTGCAAGTTTTTCATTAATTTATTTTTGTTGTGCATGTCTACTCTAATCTCGGGACCAACAAGATATTTGAGTCATCAGTCCAATCCGTCAGGTTTTTAGCTCAACTCTTTTGGGACTCAAATTATTTTGATAAGAAAAATTACAGACCAAGATATTTTAATTTTAACCCACTTTTTGGCTCAATTTAATTGAATCAATACGTGGATTTTAGGCCAAATGAATATCCCCTGTTCTATGATTTGAATTTACTATACACCCTTATATATATATATATATATATATATATAGAGGAGGGATCATGTAAAAAAAAATCTCCCTGTAAGAAAAAAGAATGAATCATGTCCATCAGATCTAAAAAAATCAATGGCTGATATGCAAACAAGCAATGACTAAAACACAATCAAGCAACAACTTAAATACAATCAAGCAACATTGTAATCAAGCAACGACCTGAACACAATCAAGCAACGTCATAAACACAATCAAGCATCTTTCTCAATTTCTCACGTTAAAAATTCTCACTTGATCCGCTCCTTATGTATATATATATATATATATATAGGGATTGGATCTCATGCTAAAATATTAAATATGTTAAATAGGAATGATTTTCATCCATTGATTTTGATGAAATCTAAGGCTGAGATTTCTCAGATTTATGGTTATTAAATAACTGCAACATTTAAATTCTCTAATTTACCCTTATGCAATAACTAAAAAATAATAATAAAAAACAATCATCATAACCGTCCATCGCATCTAATCTAATGGCTCACAATTATTCTCATTTAGCATATTTTAATCTATTAGCATATGATCCCTTCTCTATATATATATATGGATGTGATCCAGTGAGAACCACTCTTACCATAAGAAATAAGAACCAATAATCGTCATTGTTTTTTATGAATGAATGTTCAGAATTTTACTAAAATTTTCGATCATTTTATCTCAAGAAACCTACATTATAGGGTATTTTTATCATTTTGTACTTATTTAAGATTATGTTTGCATATTCAGCATCGACATACATTATATATCTAACAAATATGCATTATATACATAAAAAAAAATATGCATTATATACCTAGGAAACATTCCTTATATATCTGCATTATAATATGGCATTACTCTTATTTGAGAATAATGTTATTATCATTATACAGTATTACTTCCTGCATTATATATGGTATTACTTTTATTTTAGAGAAAAAATATATTACTTTCATTATAATGCGTATGTTATTACTATATAATGCATAACAAGTGCAAATATAATGATAAATGATGATTTCGTTGAAAAAAATATGTTGCATTTTATCTATCATATTCTGCATTATGTACTATAACTTCATGCATTATATTGTACAACTGCATTCATTATATAAGAATTTGTGTATTGTTATGAGAATTATGCATATAATCACTAATTTTTATTTTTACGATGATGTTTTAATCGAAAGTATAGTGTATTACTTTTATTTTAGAGCTTCTAATTCACAAGTTATTTGATTTGTGCATAAGATTAATAATTTTCATTAGCTACATAGTTTACTCCCACTAAACATGTGCAATAGAGATTTAGTTTAAAAATAATAAAATCATAATATTTTGGTACATTAAAAAATAATTCAAATTAAGAGAGTTGTGATATTTATAAATTTAAGAGAGAGAAAAATAGAACTATATGCACTAAATATAAGATATTCATATCAAAATTGATATAGAAAATATTTTAATTAATATAGAAAATAATAAATAAGAAAATTCTCTAATCTTTTAGATTGAAACATATCTATTATTAATTTTCTCAAAGATTTTTGTTATATTTAAATTCTTATTCGTGCATCAAACTATTTAAAATTATTATTATAATAAATATTTGAATGTTTATCATGTGAACCTTATTTTTAAGTGAATCGATACTTCGTGGACCGCATTATTTTGACATCGACATTCATTATATACCTAGTAAACATTCATTATATACCTAACAAACATGTATTATATAATATAATAATATAAATTTATATAATATAACAAAAAAACTACATAATTAAAAACAAGTAATATATAATCAACATTTATAACAACTATAATATTTCTACAATATGCAAAGATAATGAATTTAAATTTTTTTGTTGATCTCGCATGAAAAAATATATTGCATTTTATCTATCATATTCTGCATTATATACTATAACTACATGCATTATATTATGCAACTTCATTCATTTTATAAGAATTCGTGTACTGTTACGAGAATTATGCATAAAATCACTAATTTTCATTGTTTACGATGATTTTAAAATCGAAACATATGCAATAGAGATTCCGTTTGAAAGATAATTAAATTACCTTTAATTTAATATATGATACATGAAAAAATAATCTAAAAATCGAATGAGTTATGGTCATTTAATGATTTAGGATGATTTTAGAGGAGAGAGAAAAATATTACAAAATTACCCTTTAATGCATGTTTTACTACACTATAATGCAAGACGAAAATTATTTAGTCTTGAGCGTTGGATCACCAATTTAAATGGCCGATATTGGTTCTTATATTCACATGGTAAAGAGAGTTCTCATATGATCACTCTCATATATATATATAAATATAGGGAGCGGATCAGGTAAGAAAAAGTCCCATGTGAGAAAAAAGAATGAATCATATCCATCAGATCTTAATAAATCAATGGTTGATATAAAATCAAGCAACAAATCAAACACAATCAAGCAACACAATAATCAAGCAACAACTAAAACATAATCAAGCAATTGTTTGATTGTGTTTTAATTGTTGCTTGATTGCACATTAACCATTAATTTATTTAGATTTAATGGATAGAATTTACTCTTTTTTCTCACAGGAAGATTTTTTCTCACATGATCCATCCTCTATATATATATTTTGAGCATAGTTGCATATTTTTGCTCCTTGCACGCATTTTTAACCGACGAATGTCCAGCATTCATTGTCAAATTCAATTGCATAACAATAATTTCTAAATTTTAATTTTGAAATCGATCATCATTTCTCCATCACTAATTAAATAATAGGAAAAGCTAATATCTTGTTTTGGTTGGGCTGTATACTCTGGGCCAGAGTTTCAATATATATCTAACAGACTCTATTATTCAAAGAGCCCATAAATATTTATAAAGTATAAACGTTTACAATGAGTTGAATTGAGTAGATTTGATTTTATAAATAAAAGAAAATTTATATATATATTTAAGGCTTGAGCTTGACTCAATCGAGTTTAAAAAGTTTTAAGTTCAAACTCGGTTGGTGTCAAGTACATCAAGCTTTAGCTCAACTTGATTGAGTTCCATTTCTTATCATTTTTTAAGTTTTAACAAAGAAATGTGAATTATTTATATATTATGAGTCACAATATAATTAATTAATAAGTTGACCGACAAAGTTTTTAATTCTATTATGTTCGATAAGACTCGAAAGCTTGTCAAGTCAAGAATCGTGATGCTCAAGCTCAACTCATTTAATACGAAATTAATGATTGGAAAAAAAATTCAATCATTTTTTGAATAACTTATAAGTGGACTTAACTCAAAATAACCTGCATTCACCTTGCCAAGCATGACCAAGCTCAATAAGAAAAGTTAACTTTAAACATGATTCACCCATACTTAATTTCTTTGTTTCATTTTATTTCTTAATTTTAGTGAGAATACTTTAGTTTTTTTATATTCTATGAGCAATATGAATTAAGTAATAGTTTGAGGGAATTGAGATTTAAATAATAACCATAGTTTAATAACCAAAGCAACATCAATCAAACTTGTAGCAACACAAGCAGATTGTAGACTAGGGGATTCATTCACAACTTATACAAATAGAGACACAATTCTATAGACTAGGGGCAATGGCGGATCTACATGGGGGCTAGGGGGCCCCCCTAGCCCGAAATTTTTTTCGTTTTTATAGTGTCGTGATCCGACATTTTATGGTATAGCCCCCCTCGTAAAGATGAAAAAAATGATGAAAATATGATATAAAATGATTGAAGTTAAGGTGGAGGCCAAAAAAAAAAAAACTCAACCCCCCTTACGATATTTTTCTGGATCCGCCACTGACTAGGGGGATTCATTCATAACTCCTGCATTTATCACACCTCTCTCACAATTACTTCATTTTCAAGTTATTTAATATTAATTTGATCATTTATTTCAACTGCTTTAATTATCCAAACTTTGCTTGTAAATTCAAATAAGTAAGGATAATAAAAGCAAATCAAGATTTGCTGTGGTTCACACTTATAGTAGATATGGGTTCAATGCTGAACAATTAAAATGTTAAACTATTTCTCATACAGATACACTGATCGATTGAAGGCCGAGGAGCAAAAGAAGGAATCTATCATGAGACCAAGTCTGAGTCTAGCGTGACTAAGCTTGAGCTCGTTAAGTTCATCAAACTCATTCAATTCGATTGAGCTGGATTTTTAATTTTAATTTAAAAAAAAATAAATTATTCCTACTTGCGTAATAAATTTTTTTAATTATATTGAGTTCCAAATAATTAGTGAGCCTAGCTCGAGTTCAATGAGGCACACAAACCCATCGAGTCGAGAATTCTAAAGTTCAAGCTGCTTTCATGAACGAACTTGACTCATGCTCACATCTAAGGATCAACCACAATTGAAGTGAATGTAAAATACCAAAGTAGAGTTATTCATGTTCAAGTAAAGATTTGTGTTACCTAACCAATATACAGATGTACAATTTTTCATTGACATGGCTGGAGGGGGTTGTCCACTCATATTCCTAGTTACGAGACAAACAAGAACTATGCTGTGGTTGAAACCTATACTATGATATCTCTGTCTAGCTGTGCCTGTACAATGTGATCAAGATTCTCCAAAGCTGATTGTGTGGTGTTTACTTCGCTATGCTCTTCAATCACTGACAGTTCCAGATTCCAGCATGTGAGGTGTAGTGGGGTGTGGTTTCACTGAGCCACTGAAAGAATGGTGGCTTTGCTGATGGTGAGCTCCCACTGTCCACACCAGGACTAATGCAGCCATGGCAGAGGAGAGGAACAGCAATGCACCCCACACCATCCGGGCGTATCTCTGCAGAGGGCTGCACTGGTTTTGAAGGATTCGGGAGAAGGCAGATTCAACTGTCTCACACTCAACCAGCCTCTCCATGCCGGGGTACACGTCTAGCAGCTCTTGTATTGAGGTGGTGTATGCTTCAATGGTGTTGTACGTGATGGCCGGTATCAGGATCCCTCCGTTGCAGGTATGGCCCCCGGTGTCAGGGCATACCAGCAGCCTTAGTACCTTTGAGGATCAAAAGACTGCTTTTGTGAGATGAGTGTTTAAGGGGCCTGATTTATGTTATCTCTAGTGTTCTTACCCGAGGGACGTCGCCTATACGGATTGCAGAAGATGGACAGCTCGAGGGCTGGTATTTGAGCAGAGGTGGTGGGGAGAAAGGGTTGCATATCTGGACTATGTTTCCATATGATGAAGATATGTTGTTGTTCACCTGCAAAATCTTGCTTTATTATTATTATTAGTAGTAGTAGTAGCCCTAATCATGTAAAAGCTAGTTTGAAAGTGTTGCTCATTACAAAAACAAAAATAAACTATAGATTTATTAACCTGGTTTACTAAGTCATAAATTCCTGCACTAACATCATGGAGGACTGATTTTGCAGAAAGCAACTCATCACAGGGTAGAATGGAGCTCAAGCTGTTGTTGTAGGGATCCTGCTGGAAGCTCTCGAGTGCGGTGCACGTGTCGTCGGAGAAGCTGCAGAACAGACAAGGTAATAACTGATCAACTTACTGCCTGAGAGAGAATCAATGAAGAATGTGAGTGTTTTGTCTGAGATCCATCCTACTTGTGTACGAATAAATAAAACCCGAAGAACAACCAGCAGAGGGCTGTGAGAATCCAGCAAGCTGCAATTAGTCTGCACAATCAATCTATCAGAAACTCCCTGCACAAGAGGAATTCGAGACAGTTTGGATTGGATGTGCTTACACTCCAACAGTCTTCTGAAATCTTAGGATGCCTAAGGCTGCAGACAGAATGATGTGTCAATAAAATTGCAATGTGTGATTGATTTTCAGCTGCAAATATAGTCTCACCTAGGAGAGCTATCACAGAGACCAACGCCAATGAAATCGTGGCAGTGGTTACAATATAGCTGCCAATGTAAGAATCAATTAGCAGTTCATTACGAACAAGAGATGCTATTGAATTGGAGAGCACATACACTATCTTGAGGCCTTTCTGGACGAGGCGCCTGTTCTTGGAAGCTTCCCTAGCTATTTCGGCTGCCTGAGCATCGAGCATCTGGGACGTTGAGATCAGGAAGCCAGTAGCCTCAGGATCACTATTAACATCTCCTATATTGATGCTCATTTCTATCATGGCTTCAGTTGTGTTGTGTAATGTATCCGAGGCCTCATCTGCGATGTCGATTATAATGTCTATCACTGTCTTAGCTCTGGAATGGAACTCGGCATTCCCTCCAAGAACTAGGCCAATCCCCACTCTGAAAATACAAAAACAATTCGATCCCAACATCTACATATCAGATGCCACAAGCTTTAAGTATCTACTTACATGACAAGAAATGTAAACAAAACAGCCAAAAGGAGAGGTTGGAGGTAGCAATTTCTATGACAAGGTGCTCTTTTCTTGCTCCTCCAACACCACCTTCTGACAAGAAGAAATCCTCCATATCCGACACCACAAAGAAGCCACAAAACTGCTATGCTATAGCCATATATGCCTGTAAATGCAGTCGACTGCAGCAAAAAAAGCGCGGTGATCAGACAAACTCCATCCAATCAGGCTCCTTTTATGCAAAATAATAGATGCTTACAGCCCAATAATGTTTGTTTGTTACATCAAATCCTCCTCTGTATTTCTTCAAACCATTCAAAGGGTCTACTCTCACAGTACCATCCAAGTATCTACCATCATTAGTCTCAGCCAAAAATCGCCCTGAAATATGATCAAAGACACCATTTAACCATGGAAATATATACAAGTTTCAATATTGTATCTAATTACCTGATTCTAAGGTGGTGGACAAGACTGGTAGCCCTGCAACAAGTGTGAGGTTTAAGGCCATGACAATGGTAATGAAAAGTAGAGTTTTCGCCGTGGACGAAACGCCGCCTATGGAATCCATTTCTTCAACCTGTAACCAAAATTAGTATTGAAGTTGGGATATAATAGTTGGGACAGGACTCCTCAGTATGCAAAGTATAATGAAGTACCTAATCTACAAGTTGGTTAGATTAGTGCCTCCACCAATATCTTTAACTATAGGAGTATTAATTCAATGATCATATTTTCTAATCATCTAGGTGTGTAGCCAAAAAACAGCATTAAATATATTTGGAAAAAGGGAGTTGAGAAATATGTGGTTTTTAACATGTGATCAGCAACAGAAGGATGCAATTAGGCCTAAAGACTCCACTCTTTGCCATATAAAGATAGTGTGTGCTAGAAAAAAATATATAGAAGAAGCCTAGCTCCCACAGAGAGAGAGAGAGGCGTATAGCTTTATAGAATAAGGTGGGTAAGTAAAGTATATATTGATCATGCATCCGCCAACACAAAGCACAAAAACAAGGAGAAGATTCAAGGAAAACAACTGGTTAAAGCATATAATAAAAAGAGAAAAATCTCAGCTTTTAATCTTTTTGTTGGAGTGGAATGTTTTTTAAAAACGTCGGATTTACGTTGTATCATGCACAATTTTCAGAGAAAGAAACCATAAATGATAAAACCTCGAGAGTCCATGCAAGAAAATTACGAGAAACAAGAAAAGTTTACTGTAAGAATTCTCTATACAGAAACATCCTAATATTCGTTGTTCCTACAACTTGGGATTATATTTTATTAAGGAGGTGGTGTAAGATTAGATATATAAGCTGTTGGTATTTTTGTACCCTTTTCGTATAAGGAAACCTTAAAAAGGTGTTAAATGTGCCACTATTGACTAGAAATAATGGTCATGTCACTTTTCACTTTATAATGGTGAAATATTTCTTTTTTACCAAGTAAATTTTAAAAATAATAATATAAGATCAATTCCATTACAATAATGAGAACCTCAATAGTACGGTAATTGTTTATTTAGCATGTGATGAGTTGTTTAATATGTGTCGGTCGTTGATTGGAGATTATGGCCTGGACTAGTAAATAATTGTGAGACATCCCTCCCTCATAAAATTGCATTCAACACCTTATTGCATGATAACATATTAGTTGTTAAATGAGGTATTATGATTTAATCATTCGTGTTAACTATGCTATAATTGATTTATATAATATGTTGATTTAAAAAAAACGAAAAAAAGGATACAGGCACTAATAAATAATTACCATCTTTAGATAAAAAATAAATTATCAAAACTATAAATAATAACAAACAAAAGTAGAAAAATAAATTTAAAGCGATTTAATCAAAAAGAAAAGGATAAAAAAAAGGTTTAAAAAAATTCGTCGGATGAGAGGATCATCATTCTTGTTATCCTTTTCGTCCTAATCATATAATTTAGTTAAATTTCACATGTATCCTAAAAGTCATTTTTAAATTATATTTAAACAAATTTTTAATATTATTTTTATCTAATAAAAATATCAAGTCTCTTTTTTTTAATAATAGTGTGGTTTCTTATATTTTTTAAAGTATTAAATGATCTACTCTTTGGATAATAATATTTTTAGTATTCTATTTTTTTAGTTTGGACTATTCAATTATTATATTTTTAAAATTACATAAATTATTAAAACTAATGTTAAAAATGAAAATCAGAGTATATAATACTATAATTAGGGTTGTACATAAGTTAAATTGTTCGTAAGCTATTTGAATCTCGACTCGATAAAAAGTCATTCGAG
Organism: Plectranthus barbatus; assembly: GCA_026898455.1. Classification (NCBI taxonomy): domain Eukaryota; kingdom Viridiplantae; phylum Streptophyta; class Magnoliopsida; order Lamiales; family Lamiaceae; genus Plectranthus; species Plectranthus barbatus. Next base: position 472,163 of record JAPKLW010000445.1, read on the forward strand.
TTTGTTTGGGGAAGTTTGTTTATTAAATTGTTGGATAATTTGTAGTAGAAATCCGAGAACACTGCAACAAAATATACCTAGTGATGTAAGATTTTACACAAAGAACTGCAAGTACTGGGAGGTACGTAAATAAATAAAATTAAAATTAAAAGAGGAGTCGAGTCAAGGAATCCTTCTTCCCACAAGACGAATTCGCCAACGTAGTACTCGTTGTCCGGCGATCGTCCCCAAAGATAAAACAGCTTCGTCTTTACGAGGCAGCACCGCAGTCGTAAAAGCTCTAGCCAACTAAACGGAGGTAAAAACAGAGTAGCTTGGAAGCTAGGAAAAGTTGCAGCAATATGAGGAAAATGATGCAGTATTTGGCTATGTGTTCGTTTCTCTTGTATAGGGGATCAGAGACATGCTCCTATGTAAGCCTATTTATAGGCATGTTCCACCGAGGGGAGCCTATCTGTTACGGTCGCAGCCATCAAGACACCATTGACTCGAGCCATTACAGGCGTGAGAGACGACGGTAACGGACGCATGCAACCCGGGCGCGCACATGGTGTAATTGACCACGGGTTGAAACTGTTGCCACACATTTTCAACATGTGCGCTGACTCGTCAGCCACGTCACATGCTTTGTGTGCACCACGTCGACAGCCAAAGCGCCCAAAAACCACCTGAAGACCAATTGTCAATAACTGAGAACTGAGAGCCGGAGCCGGGACCAGCTCAGGACTCGGGTCACGAGCATGGGGTGCTCGGCCAGCAGCCTCGCTGAAGCCGAAGGCCGAGGCGGGGCGAGCGGCGGCGGCGCGCGAAGATGCCATTGTGTGCCACATACACTGCACACTTTGTTATTACACACCACTACCATTATGGTTGATATACACAGATTAATTAATGTAATTAATCAATGTGGGACATCATTTATTACATAACCCACCTTATGTAATAATCCAACCAACCGTGTCACTACGTGAACTCATTCCTCACTCACCGGAATTCAGATTTGAGAAAATAAATATACCACGATCATCTACTTGTCGCGTAGATTAATTTGGTAATATTTAATTTTTACAAAATTAAATATTTCACATTGGAAATTTACAATAAATTCCCTGAATTAACAACATAAACAAATCAAACTTGAGCTTCATAGTATTCGACTCGTGAGTTCGTGAGCAAGCTCCTTACCCAAGATTAGTAAGAAAAATAAAATAATTTATTTTATAAAAATGTTATTTTCATGATTTAAGAGTAATAATAATTATAAATGTTTATAGTCATGAGAAAAAATTGAATGTGAGCATGAATATGGTATTAATTTTGGAATAAATCACTTATTTCAAAATAATATGAATATTTTAAATATATTCTAAATTTACAAAATTCGTTTATGTTCGACTAAGGTTGGATTAAGTTCGTGAACTTCAAAATATTCGATAAAAAAGCTCGAAGCTTGACTCGATACTAAATGAATCAAACTTGAGCACGACACTATTTGGCTCGACTCGATTAGTGTACAACCCCTAACTATAGTCGGAACATCTCAGAATATCGAGAGATCGTTTTTGGTTGAAAATATGAATATGTATTTTGATTTAGTTTTTGGTAATCAAGTAGACTTAATTTACTTTTACAATAAAAATAAAACAAAAATATATCGCCAACTTGGACTTATCTCTTTTTCAATCCAATCTTTAAATTCTTTCACAAACACGATATATAAACAAAATAATCCAAATTCTTGTACAAAATATAATAGAAATCAAAATATTAACACAACAAGAAAAATACTGGTTTATAAATTTATCCATACAATAAACGGTTGATTCATATTCAATGAAATCCAACATAAAATAGTGCGCGATGATAATGATTCAAATTAAGTAACACTAAATGGAGTATTTCGTTATTATCTGCAGTAAGCAATATTGTCGCAGATCAAACATTAATATTTATGTTCAGAATCTTACTTATATTTAATAATCTATTTATCTTCGTGTTACTTAATTAGATTTGAATTTGAGTAAATAAATTATGGCAAGAAATTGGATTGGTGAAATGATATACAGTCCACTTTCATCTTACATATTTATTAAAAAACTTATATTTTAATTTTTAAAAATGTTTAATGATGTATTTGTAAATTGTTAAAAAAAAAACAACGCTAAATATGAAAATTAAAGTTAAAATACTCTTAAATAGTAATATAGAGAATATAATTAGAACGTACAAAATATTAATGAATAATATTCGTTAAATGAAAGGTAGACATAAGGGTATGGCACAAAATGACACCACACAAGACTGGCAATATGGTGATACCAAGCTTTTCTACACATCACACATGATATGACTCTCAATCTAATTTCGACCGTAAAACACAATAAGTGACTGTTTTATTTATAATAAAATTATTATGAGCTTGAAAAATATTAAAATATTGTATAGTACAATACAGTTTGAGAATGGAGATAATACAATAACTTCTATTTGTTTAATATAATACAAATATGTTGAATAATTCAATAAAATTGAAGAACTAAAAAATTACTCCCTTCGTCTCAACTTAATTGTCTCACTTTCCTTTTTCGTCTGTCTCAGCTCAATTGTCTCATTACCTAAAAAAGGTAACTTTTTCACACTCAACAATAAAATATTAATTTCAATCAATTTATTCTACACTCACGCTCCTTAGTTATTGTGTCCGGTCAATCCGGAACAATGAAGCCGGGACGGAGGGAGTACAAAAATAGGAAATATAACCGAGTCGAAGAGTCCTCTACCCACAAGATGAAAATATCAACATATTGTTCGTTTTCACAGCACTCATTCCTAAAAGTAAAACGACTTCATCTTCTACTGGTAGTATCGCAATTATAGAAGCTCCGACGAACTGAACAGAGTGAAGACTGACATAACTTTATAAAAATTGAATGTGGGACATGAAACGCATGTTTAATTATCTCATACACCATAATATGCCAACTTATGGTTCAGTTTCTCACTCATCGAAATTTAAATTTGACAAACTATATATACCACAAAAATATTTAATTAAGAAAAAAATTAATATTTATCACAAGGAATTTACTCCAGTTACCCCAAATTTTCAACAAAAGATATATTTCTCCATTTAATCATGGTACTCTAAATTCAAAAAAAAAAAAAAAAAGATGCCCTTTGTTGGTTCCGAATCACAGTAAGGTAATATGTACAACGGAAATTTAGCAGGTTTGTACTCTCCCAGTTGGTGATTCTGGCATCAATTTTGTAGCGACCCAAAACTTTTTATACAGTTGCTACATTCTTTATTCATGCATGCAAAATTATTTAAGTTACCACTACAAGAAATTCTTAAATTTGCGACGGAACAATAAACGGGTCACCATTTAGCGACAGAATGAATTTTTAAATTTTGCCACGGAAAATTTCATCGCAAATTCGTTGCAAAATTTTTTCTTTTGTTAATATATATATATTTTTTAAAACATATAAAGATTTATAGTTGCATTTGGTTCAGTGGTAACGCGCCCAACATGCGCAGGAGGTCTCGAGTTCGAAATCCCGCCGGCACAGGGCCATAAAATTTCTTGGTTGGACCGGCCTGGTTCAAGACGTTATGAACCGGTCAAAGAACCGGTTCATAAAAAACTCAAGTTTTTTTTAAGAAAATAAATTCGCGACGGAAAATTTCGTGGTAAATTATAGCGTCAGGACTCAATTTTCCGTCACCAATTTTTTAGCGACCAACGCTTTTGTGATGGCCAAATCTGTCGCAAGAAAGCAATTTGCGACGGATTTTTTTATCACAAATTGGCAATGTTTTTGTAGTATACATTCTTATAAGTCGCCCCTAAATTCATATTATTATTATTATCATTATTTTAAATTTCATCTAAAATCATTATCCATGATTTAATTGAGTTAAATATTTGTTGGGTTTATTTTATTTTCGTGGGCCAAATAATCATTTCCTTGGCTATTATTTTTGTAAGTCCAATTACTATTTAGTGTATTTATTTTTATGAAAATTCATATGTTTTGAACATAAAACTAGCCCAAATGTTGTAGAAGCCCAATGTATCTATTTTATCCAGCCCACAAATTTATTATTTTACCATAAGTTACCACGCCCATATTTATATATATAGAGGAGAGATCATGTAAAAAATATTTCCCATATGAGAAAAAAGAATGAATCATGTTCATCAGATCTAAAAAAATCAATGGTTGATATTGAATCAAACAACAACTAAAATGCAATCAAGCAACAAAATAATCAAGCAACAACTAAAGCACAATCAAGCAACATTGCAATCAAGCAACGACCTGAATACAATCAAGCAATGTCGTGAATGCAATCAAACATCTTTCTCACTTTCTCACGTTAAGAGTTTTCTCACTGGATCCGCTTCCTATATAGATATATATATTAAAACAAAACTAGGGGTAAAATTGTAATTTTACAGTTATATTTACTAATATATTCACTTCATTAATACACATACTTTAATAATTAGATTAATTAATTTTTAAATTCCTTAATTAATAATATATTTTAATTTTTTTTTGTGATTTATATAAACTTAAAAATAAAAATAATATTTGCACATAATAATTAGATTAGAAATATTATGTTGCCCACTCTATGGTGAGCTTTCGTGAGGTACAATATATTTTTTAAAAAAATATTTTTTATTAATTATTTAATTTTTCTATATTCTTTATAATTTTAACTTATTATAATTTTAATTAAGTTTAAATATAGGATTTATCCATCTGGGTATTTAATAATGTTAAGCTCACACAAGCTTATCATAGGGTGACAACATATCATTACTCATAATTGAATATTATACTTTTATTTGATAATTATTATTAATGATGAAGCATTTATATTAGATATAATATATATATATATATATTAAAATAACAACAGAGTGTATAATTATAATATCATAGTTGTAATAATGATTTATTAATTGAACTATATATTAAGTTCAATCATTATGATGTGAAAATTACCATATAGTTAATTATATTCATTCTAAAAAATTGATTGTATTTTTATTATATCAAAATGGTAACAGTACACAATAGATTTTATTTTAAAAATTTTCTTTTATATAATATATATTTTATGATTCATAATATATATACATGCATATATCAAAATTATTTTTTAAATTAAGATTTTCTCAACATTTTTATTCAAAATGTAAGGGATGATAAGGTGGATCAAAGAAATAAATTTACTGTCACATAAAATAAAGTGGAGAGAATAAAAGAAAATGAATTATGTCGAAAATATAAGAGCAAGAAACATAATATTTATGTTATAATAGTCAAGATGAAACATTGATTCGTAATAAGAAACACAAATGATGAAGTTATTTTGTATAGAAGATTTGAACTCACAACACAAAACAATATTATGTTGATACAAATATGTATGACCGATGACCAAACAATACCATATAAAGACCAATATTAATGTTCTTAATAGAGTACAATAGTTATTAGCAGTGTGATATCCTGATATGATCGAAGTTATTAAATAGCTGATGAGGGAGATCGAGTGTATAAATTTTTAATATTGTGAGAGTAATAAATTAAATTGTATACCAAACAGTTTAAGGTCCAAATTTAATATGTATAAAGCATACAACAATACATGTAGTCAAATCTAATGATTTAACAAATAATCTTTATAGTACATCAATTATGAAGACGAATAAAAAGAGAAGTAATTGGTTGAATTTTTTTATTTTTTCAACAATAACATATTGACAGTTTTTCACTCAATAAAAATTAATGAAAATTGTTTAACATTAAAAATTATAAATTATGAAGTGAAACCTACCAAATCAAGAAAACAATATATAAGTCTCAATCTAGGAGTGTAAAAGGTTAATTGTTTTGTCTATGATTAATTAGTCATATTTTTTAGTTGCACCGAAACACCCGTTCTCCATTTTAATAATATATCAAATTAAAAAAATAAAATAATCCATAAACATTGTTCAAATTAAAAACAACTATTTAGACTTATAAAATAAAATTTATAAATTAATCAAGTTATATATTAAATTAATTATTATAATATAAACAATTAAAATTGTCACGCATCGCGTGGGTGCAATACTAGTTATTGTTAGACTAAAGTCCAAGAGTCATTTATTTAGCCCAGATATTTTATCCCACTCGTGGACTTGGAGTTGGGCAAACAATTTATTGGTCGTAATCTTTGATAGATCTTTCTCTTTCAACGCGGTTGTTTTGAAGAACCAGTCCTCCTTTAGCATTTTGGATTCTTGGCATTGAGATCTGCAATAGAGTAGGTCCTATCCAATGCCTTAAGCTCACTGACGATGATGTTGAATCTTTTCTCCATCGCCTTTATCATCTCTCCAGGTTGCATCTGGAATGACTCGTATTTATCGACACACACTTGCAACTTGTTGTGTTTCATCTGGTCAGTCTCTTGGCAAAGTGTGTCAAGATAGCTCCAGACTTCTTTGGAATCAAGTTGATTCCTTCTCTTATCTTCTGGACTTCACTCGTCGTATGGCTTTTCGACTGTTCTCGCGCTTTCAGTTCCAAGAGGTGGAAGGACCTTGGTAATCTTTATTGGTACGCTTTTCAATACCTCGACCATCTCTTTTCAGCTGAATGGAAGACTTCTTCTTCCACATCACGTACTTTTCTGGATTGTATGGTGGCAGCTTTATCTTGTTCATCATGATTATACCTGAGCTATAAAATAAGACAAGAAAAATGTGTGCAAGGAAAGGATACCAATCCTAAGTGGGTGCAGAATTTGGAGGGAATTCTAGAGAGAGAAGCTCTCCCTTCTCTCTAGAATTTGAATATTCTCGTCTCTCTTCCGTCCACCTTCCCTCCATCGCACGCCCACCACCCTTCATCCCTTCCACCATCTTTTCCGACCGCCTCCGTCACCCTCCCGCCGTCCGCCATCACTCCGACCATCCTCCTCCCGCCGGCCGTGAGCAGTTTGGGGTACCTTCTCCCCACTAGAATCTACGTGTCCGGATTCTGGCGCTGTTCACCATTCCCCATCGAGACTCACCCCTCCTCGCTGCTGTTATTATTTTCACGCTGCACCGTCGCCTAGTCTGATAGCGACGATCTGTGTACGCTGCTCCTTGTACACGCACGCTGCCCTACCAGTCCGGTGGCTCCAGTCGTAGGGTTTCTGACCACCTCTTCAGGAAACCCTAGCGCCGCTGCTGATCTCCTGGCCGCCGTCTGCCTCTGAACGCTGCCCCTGCATTCGGCCGTCTATCACCCTAGCCGACCAACGTAGGGTTTCTGAGGCTGGGTGCCGACTTTCCATATTTCCGGTACTTGCACCCTACCATACCGCCCGATCGCTGCGACTGATTGATTTCATTAAGGGCAGGGCGCGAAGGGTGTTATTACACCGGTATTCGGACGTTGAATACCGCATACCCAGTGCTGCATGCTTTCTGGTGTATTACCGCGCCCAGGAAACTTCGCTCATAACAACGGTGAGACGTCGGGTGAGCCTAGTGGGGGATCTGGACTGCTACGACCCCGGACACGGTGATTCATCACTTAGCTTACGGCTGGCACTTTGAGCCTAGGTTGTTTAGTTCACGTTCCCCTGTTACTACTCATTCTCACTCTCTTTATCGTGTTTTCGCCAATCTTGGTCTGACCAACCATTATTGTCGGAATTTTGAGCCCCTGAGTTCTTGTGGTTTGTTTGTGGATCAAGGCGTGTGCCCATACGATTGGTTTATGCCCTTGGTGGACTGATTGTTTCACTTACGACCCCTCCCCATCCTTGTGGTTTATGTTTTTCTTTCAGGTTCGTCGCTGGAACCCTGCCCGTCCCGGTGCTTGAGGCTGCTACTTACGCGCGTCTAGGGCTTCAGCCATCCTGGCCCCGGCGTGCGCACTCCAGCTCGGTGATTCGTCTCTTGGTTCACAGCCACTACTCGTAAGTTGTAGGGGAGACCTCACTGTAAGTATATCCTATCATTGTGGTAAGGTATTGCTTGTTTATGCGGTTCTGCCTAGGTCATTCTTTCGAATTGGTGGAGTGCATAATTTCTGAATACTCTTGCTGACTCTTTGCAACCTCTGCCTTTGATCTCTCGGTTGTGTATGCTATCTGCTCGTTTACAATTGCTTAGGGCTCCTCTGGCTTAGTGCTGTTTGGGTTCAGCTCTGGAGTTAATTGTTTTTGATTGCCAACTTGGTCCCTTAACTGATTATTTTGTTGAATTGCTGGTGTGCATGCCTTTTGTGTAGTGTGTGCTTTCCCTGGGTAGGGTGTTGTTGACTCTCATTTCCTTTGGTGTGTTCGTTATTACTTCTGATTACTACTCCCAGTCGTGCATGTAGAGTGGTCTGGTGAAACTTGTTGTGTTATCTGTAGCTTGTTCTTCTCATTCTCCACTTTCAGAAATTTCTGTTTTTGGTTTTGGCATTTGATCGAACAGGTGGTAGGTGTGTATCCTTACATCTTACTTTCACTTGCATTTTGCTTGGATACCATCGTTGTGGCTTGGGTTTGTGTTTCTCAGCTGTAGGTATGATGAACCACGATTCTGGGGCAGGCCCGGCCGCTAATGGGTCCTCTGGCCCGTTACACAATCGGGACAAAAACCCTTGGTTGATTGGCAAATTTTTGGAGGAACCTAGTGTTCGTTTTGAAGATACGGTGCTGCGTCATGTTGATCTTAATTGTGAAAAACTTTGCTTAAATGATGATGACTGCATTGATGAAGATAACTTTATGGGTTGCTGTCTTTTGGGTTTTTACGGAGGCCGGTTCCCGGGGAAGGAAGCCACGGAAAACGCTGTCAAGAGATGGGCACGGCCTGTGAAGGTCGCGTACCATCCAAAGGGTTGGCTTATCATCCGTTGTAGATCGGCTGAAGATAGAGAGGTAATACGTAACCAAGGTACGCAATATGTTTTCGGTATTCCTCTTGTTGTGTGCTCGCTTCCGGTTGACTTTCGGTTTGATTCTTCCCCGGAATTTAAATTTCGCATATGGATTACATTGCCTAACTTGCCGCTACGATTGTGGAATTTAAATGCTCTTAGTAAAATTGGTTCCATGATTGGAGAGCCTCTCCAAGTTGACCATCGTGTGCTTTTTAGAAAATCTGTTGCAGGCCCCCGGTTGCTTATTCTTGTTGATGCATTGGCACCTAGGAAAGAGCAGATTTCGATTGTTATGCCGAATGGCATGGAATTTGAACAGGAAGTTGTTTATGAATTCTTTCCAAGCTTTTGTTCTTCTTGTCGTAGGATGGGGCATACGGCTGATAAATGTCCTAATAATAAGAATGCTATTAACCCGGGCACTTCCGTCCCTCGTAGGGAGGGTAAGGAGCCCGTTTCTGATGATGCGGATGGATGGGAGACACAAGGACGTCGGTCCCGGGCTGCAGCTAGGAAAAGAGGGCTGAATAACAAGAATGCTAGCCGTCCGACTAGTAAGGCTCCGGCTGATCCGAATCTTCCCAAATCAGCTCCGAATTTGAGGAGCCGCTCCTTGAGTGTGGCCCCTAATGCTAGGAGAAAATCTGTCGGAACTTGGCGCCGTAAGGAAACGGCGAATGCTCAGGTTGTTCCTAACTTGAAATCGGCTGCGGAGTCTTCCAAAGCTACTCACACTTGCGAGGAGAATCGGGAAGTTCCTTTAAACAAGCATACTTATTTTAATTCTCCGGAATCTTCCCTCTCCTTGGGCAGTGCTCATGTTGGCGTGATTTGTGTGCAGGATGGTTCACCGTCAACTCGGACTGCCACCCTCGTCGCCCCTAATGAGGATGTTAGCCCTAGGCAGCGTGCCTCTGAGACGCACCAGCTGGATATTGGCCAAGATGACTTATTGGAAGATGTTCCAAATCCTTCGGCAAACCTGCAAAAGAGCGTTAAAAACTCCAGGAAAACTGCTGCAGCGAGCCAAGGAAATTTGCTTAACCACGACACTCCGGGATCTGCACCGGCCGCCTCTGATTTTTTACAGCTCCCTAACATGCCTATGGAGATGGCGAGTGGTCGTTTGGGCCAATCGGATGCGGGGGATAGAGCAGAAAATTCGTCAAAGGCAGAGAAAGCTGTTGCTGAAAATGCTGAAAATGCTGCGGCTGCTGTTGGTAAATCCCCCGTAGCCGACCCTGAGGGGTCTCGTACTTCCTCCCCCTATTTTTCCCAGCATGCTAAGACATATACGGAGACGGGAAATCGAATTGGGGGCCATTTGGATGAGGGGGTAAATTCAGAAAATTCAAACAGTTCCTCTCCCGACGCCACCAATAGTGCTGCGAAGGGAATGAGCTTGATTCCCACTACATTTGTGGATTTGGCTAACTCCTCCCATCCTCATTTGAATGACTCTGGGGAAATATCTCCTACGTCGAGGAAATGGTCAGATGTTGTTCGAAACCCGGAGTCTCCGTCGGGTAGTATCTCTTCTACTTCCCGCTCTTGTACTCTTGTTTCTACTTCTAATTCCTTTCAGGTTTTGGGACAAATTCCACGAGCTGCAAAAGGTAAATTTGGTGTTGGAATTGCTTTGGACAATACAGTGGAAAAGGAGGATGCGGTTACAAGTAAGTTGGTGCACAACACTAGTGACAGCCCCCCCGATTCCGAAGTGAGAGACAAACAAGAGAAAGGTAACACATTGAGGAAATCGGTTCGCATTAAGAACCGTGTGGCTAGAACCAGCTGTCCCCCTACCCTAAGGGGTGTTCGGAGTGAAAAAGAAGGACGGTGGAGATGATTTTTGCAGCATGGAATGTTAGGGGACTGCAGAAGGCCCATAAACACTCTGCGGTAAAAAATTTAATTTCTACTCGTTCTCTTGATCTTGTTATTCTTGTTGAAACTAAACTTAGGGAAAATTCTTTTGCTAAGTTTATGTCTAGTTTCTCAAATTCTTTTCCTGATTGGAGTTTTGTTAATAATTTTACCTTTCGACCATTTGGTAGGATTTTGGTACTGTGGAATTCTCTTCGTGTGGATTTGCAGGTTGTTTCGATTGAGGATCAGGTTATACACTGCAAGGTTAAATGGAAACCCACCGGGTCTTTATTTAACCTTAGTGCAGTGTATGGCTTTAATCCTCTTGCCCAACGAAGGACTCTCTGGGACTCTTTGATCTCCAATGTGTCGTTGGACGAACCTGCTATTGTGGCAGGAGACTTCAACGCTATTTTGCACCCGGATGAGCGGATTGGTGGTAGGAGACCGGTTGAGAAGGAGTATACTGAATTTTCTGATGCTTGTTCTTTCTTGAGTTTGCAGGATACGCCTTCTTCAGGTGTACATTTTACTTGGTCAGAAGGAGGCACGTTCTCCAAAATTGACCGTGTCTTGGTTAATGAAGCTTGGTTTGAGGCGGGCTGGTATTGCAGATCTGAATTCCTTCCCCGAGGAATACATTTTGATCACTCGCCGAGTATTACTTACCTTTTCGAGCAGGTACCTCGTTTCAAACCTCCCTTTAAATTCTCTAACTTGTGGATGGAGCACGATGATTTTGACAGGGTCTTAAAGGACAACTGGAAGGTGGAAAGGGCAGAGTCTGATTGCCAGCGCCACCTTGCAGACAAGTTGGAGGCTTTACAGGGAGTGCTGAAGAGGTTTAACTTCAAGGAGTTCGCTTTCCTCCAGGACAGGGTCAAAGCTGCTAAGGCTAATCTGGAGGAGGTTCAAATGGATCGTGATAGGAACCCACTTGATGGGAATCTGAGGAATAAAGAAATTGAACTCCGTAAGGAGGCGGCTCGCTTGGTCACTGCTGAGTATGAATTTTTCCGCCAGAGAGCACGTGGTATCCACTTGGTTAAAGCAGATAAGTCCACTGCCTATTTTCATTCTATTGTGAAGAGAAGGCATGGACGTAATGCCATTTCTTTTTTATGTGATGCTGATGGCGAGGTGTATAGTGATATGAATAGAATTAGGAATGATTTTATTCAGTTCTATTCTAATTTGTTTGGGCGCTCTGTTCCTCGTACTGCTGTTGTTCCTTCTGTTTTTCTTGCAGGTACCAGGTTAAGCAGTGAAGAGCAGCAAAGATCAGTTCGTTGGGTATCGGCCTTGCAAGTCCGTGAGGCTATGTTTGGGATTGGAGATGACAAGGCACCGGGTCCTGATGGATACTCCTCCTCTTTCTTCAAGAAGAAGTGGAGTCTTGTGGGTCCCGAGGTGGTGGATGCGGTGCAGGAGTTCTTTGAGAAAGGGGTCCTGCTTCGCAAACTCAACCATACTGTGGTCTCCCTAATCCCGAAGAAGGCGCATGAGCCTACTGTTGCTGATTTTCGTCCTATCTCCTGCACTAACACTGTCTATAAAACTATTACTAAGATTCTGGCTGATAGGATGTCGTTGTTTTTGCCCTCTATTATTAACCCTGCCCAGGCTGCTTTCCTACGGGGAAGGAATATCACTGATAATTTTCTTTTGGCGCAGGAAATAGTTAGAGGCTTTGAGAAGAAGATGCAGAGAAAAGGAGTTGGGCGGTGCTTATTGAAGATTGATCTACAGAAGGCCTACGACTCTATCTCTTGGGAGTTTCTGTATGAGGTCCTCCACGGTTTGAACTTTCACCCTCAGTTCATCCATTGGATTATGATATGTGTGACTTGCCCTACGTTTTCGTTGTCTATGAATGGGGGGGTGCATGGTTACATTGAGGGTAGGAGGGGTCTGAGACAGGGTGATCCTATGTCTCCGATTCTATTTCTTCTGTGCATGGAGTATTTGTCTAGGCTCTTATCTGTCAGGATTAGGGACTCTAGATATGCGTACTTGCCAAAATGTGATTCGTTGAATATTACACACCTTATGTTTGCTGATGATTTGTTGGTGTTTGGCAAGGGTACTGTTGCTGGTATGCAGGTTGTGGCTGATGCCCTCAGGGAATTTTCTGCGACGTCGGGACTTGTGATTAATAACCGCAAGTCTAACATATATTTTGGGGGACTCAGTAGGTGGGAGGAGGAACATATACAGCAGTTGTTTGCGTTTCCAGTGGGGACTTGGCCGATCAAGTTTCTGGGGCTTCCTCTTGCTTCTCACAACCTTTTGAATGATCAATATTCTCCCCTGATTGATCAGATTACGGGGCTTATTCGGAGATGGTCTAATAGTTCTTTATCTCTTGCAGGTAGGGCGGAACTGATTAGAGCTGTGGTGCAGGGGGTGGAGAACTATTGGTTTCAGGTCCTTCCGATTCCGGAGGGTGTGATTGATCGGATTAACAGGCTGGTGAGGACCTTCCTTTGGGGAACTAAGTCTTCGCCTGTCGCCTGGAAGACGGTCTGCACCCCAAAGGAGGAGGGGGGTCTGGGTATTCATGATGTGAAGAAATGGAATGATGCCCTTTTCACGAAGGTGCTCTGGAATATACATAAGAAGACGGATTCATTGTGGATTCGCTGGGTCCACACGGAGTACTTGAGGGGAGATGATCTATGGACTTTTAATATTAACTCTCGAGACTCTGTGTTTTTGAAGAGGATTTTTACTCTTCGTGATTCTCTTTTGCAGGCTGCTTCAGGGGATGCGGAGAGTGCGGGCAGACTACTTGATAGGATGTTCGCTCAGAAAGGGGTGACTGGGGCTTACGAGTTTTGGAGGATTAAGGGGACTCGGCGCTTTTGGCACAAGACCATATGGAAGTCTCCTATCCCTCCTCGTTTTTCTATTACCCTTTGGTTTATTTTACATGGCAGGCTTAAGACTAGGGACCGCATGTGCTTTTTAAGTGATGATGTGCCCTTGGTCTGTCAGCTTTGTGACTCTGTTAATGAAACCGCTAAGCATCTCTTTTTTGAATGTAGGGAAACCTCACGGGTTTGGAGGGATGTGCGGGAGTGGCTTGGACTGAAGCATAGGACATCGACCGTGGAAGCTGCGCTGAAGTGGTGCCTGCGGGAGAGGAGCTGGTCCAAAGTCTTGAAGAAAGCCCGTTATCTTGCTCTGGCCGCCACGGCGAACCATATCTGGCATGCAAGGAACAAGAAAGTCTTTAATGGTGCTCCCTTTGATGCCGCTGCAGTTGTGAAGGGCATTAAGGAGGACGTTTTTCGTATTCTTTACTCGGTGTTCCCGATAGATGAGGTTGTTGCTCATCTTGACTGGAATACCCATTAGTGGTCTCTTCTGTGTTTTCTGTTGGTTTGTGATCATATCGATAGTGTGATGTGGGTGGGCTGACCTAGTTAGTATGCCTACATCGCTTGGTTTTGAGTATGATGAAGGGGGATGTCGTGTTGACCTAGTTAGGATGGCATTTCTCTTTCGGACCCAGGACTACTATCGGTATGATCGTTTTGGGCGGTTGATTTCTGTTGGGTTATCTCGGTAGGTGTGAGATTTGGGCCATTGTTGGGCTGGTCACCTTATAGTGTGCTTAGATGTCATCTTTCTACCGGGGTATGCCCCGTGTACTTGTATTTGCAGGGTTAGATTGCTTGTCCTGATGGTCACACTGTTTGTGAACCTCGGGTGTCTGTTTTTATCCCTGGGGTATGCCCCTGTGCTGCTGTAAGGTTTCGGCCTATACTCGGTTTACATTTATGCTATTATCTTTTCACCCCCCTAAGTGACTCAAAACAACTAGCCTAAAAGGAGTGACCGCTCTGATACCACTTGTTGGTCCCGATTTTATCAGAGTAAACTTAAATGCACAACAAAATTAATTTTGTTGTTTCGATAAACTTGCACTTATCCATGCTGATGATGACGTGTCAGCTTGGTTTGTCAAATCTTTGGTTCAAGTGCTTAATGCAAAGTATACTTAGTGTCAGTTTTCACAATATACTCCAACACTTGAGTGTTGAGTTTTAAATGAAAGTAAGCTGACAATTTGAAAAAAAGAAGTAAATGACAAAAGGAGTTTATAGTGGTTCGGACTCTAAAGATCCTACGTCCACTCTTTAGATGCAAGTCTGGAAATCCACTAAGTGTTAGATTTACAAGGTGCTCCGACGATCTATCGCTTGCTGAAGAATGCCTCGATCTTTAGTCCACAAGCTCACTCGCTTGGTCCTTTGCTCGTCCTTCACTTCGCAACTCCTTGGAGTGTGGGCACACCACACAACTTTCTTATCGTTGGAATGGGGCGTTTAGAGTTTCTCCAAGACTTCAACACGACGACAGATTACCCGTAAGAGTCTGAGTACAAGACGTACTTGACTGTTGTAATCATTCTTGGAGAGAAAGATTACCAAGATATAACTCAAGATGAGACCATACTTGCTGGACCCATACTTGGTGAAATCCCAAACTTATCAGACCAGACTCATATTCCAGACTTGAAAGTTCGATCGGAACCTTTGTCTGTTAAGTCTTTGTGCATTTCAGATTGACTAAATACTATACATGACTTTATATTTTTTGATTATACTGAAACTATCTAGAAACTAAGTAAGATGTCTTTAACATATTTTGACCCACCAAAACATAATAATATAAGAAAATTTTTAACAAATTTCCTAACACAAGTGGTATCAGAGTCAGGTGTTCTTAGGACTACATATTTTTTCCCTTTGAACTAGATCCATTTTTGTGGTTTGATTTGGTTGTTTTGTCTTTGGTAGGTACGATGAATATCTCAAAGCTTCCACCATACAACACAGAGAAATTTGTGGCATGGAAGAAGAGTCTGACCCAGCTGATGAACATCCATCCAAATATGATAAGTATGTTGTAGATCAGACCTATTAGGATTATAAAGGTCAATCCTCGACTCGGATGAGATACTATTAGTCCAGAGATGATAGAGAAGCCATTGTCGAGCGGATAACAGAGGACAGAAGCGTTTTCAACTTGACTCCTTCGCTCGTGAGCTGATTCTCTCAGCTCTCTAAGAGACCATGATCGAAGATGTTATTGGATTCAACAATGCCAAAAAGGTTTGGGATCACTTGAGCCACCAGACAAACTAAATGAAGAGGAACAAATTTCAAATCTGCGTAAACATGTATAAGTTCGTATTATTATTGATTAAATAAAATGAATGGTTATGAGATGATACAATATGTTTTGACCAAATAAAAACTAAATTCCTATAAATAGGATTTTTTTTATTTGTATGTGAGCAATTAATCCACTATTTCAAACTTGTTATTTTGGAGAGCTCCTCCAAGATTTGATTATTCTTAGTATTTTTTACATTAATATGTCTCTATGAAAGTTAGAACTCATAATATTTTGAATATAGTTTAATATCTCGGGTTTAAATTAAGCTTAATTTTGTGAATAAAAAAATATATTTATTATTTGAGATTTAATTACAATTAAAATGGAAAATGACACTCGATGTCGGATACTAGTTTGTTTCTTGCAAGTAATATGCCCATGAGAATATTTTAAGGAAACCTAAGTGACCATGAAGTCACACTTTATGTGGAAAATTTGAGTGCGGCGAATTATTATTCCAAAATAATAATATCGCAATTAAATTAACAACTTGTACTTGGAAGGTCCGTTTCTTATACCGAGTTAGGGTATGGTTGGAAATAGAATATGAAAGAATAGGAAATGATTGGAATTTGATTCTAAGGTCCAATGAATATTTTATCAATTATTGAACTTTTAAAGTTCCGAACGATAAATTTTATCTCCAAAAATTTGGAAAATTATATGAGCGAGTTGGACTCATTAATTGGAGCATTTTCGTGGATTTACATGTTTATTTGAAAAAATGTGTGTCAAATTAAGAGATCCATGAGATTCAATTATCTGAGGAAAATACACGCAAGTTGAACCGGAGGACATGTTTTGCGACAATTCTTCGTGGCGAAGAATTGCCACGTCAACACTATAGGTGGGCGGCTGAATTGTAGCATGGGCGGCTAGATATTGAATGGGGCGGTGGAATTTTCAGGGAAATAGATAAAAAAATTTAAGAAAAACAAAAAAAATCAGTTCAACCATTTTCATTCTCTCTTTCTCACCATCACCGAACACCCCAACCCGTCAACCCTCCTTTCTCGCTTCTGTCTGATCAAACCACCACACCGATTGCCTCAAAACTAAGTTCCATGTGTAACTCTCGCTTTAAGGATCATGTGGAGCTTGGAATCGCTCCGATCCGTCGAGAAACAAGCGAGATATTCACGTTTGAAGAACCTCTGCCGATAAGTCGATAATATTACGGTATTAGCATGAAACTCGTATCGAACAACATTGGATCATCGATTTAACTTCATATTCATGTTCCTCATAATTTAGGAACATTTTGGTGTGCTTGATCACCGTTATCGTCGCCAGAAAGTGAAACCCGCCGCCTCCGACACCATTTTCACCAGTAAGCTTCACCTTCAGTTTTCCGGCGTGTTTATGATTTTCTGATCATTTGAATCTGACAAAGAATCTGTTATTTTCTTGATTATAGCAGGTTTGGCGACCCAGAACACAGTCGGCGGTTGCGGTTCATGTCGCTGGGTCGTCGTTCTCGCGCAGGTTGGGGGAAAATGTGTTTTTCATTCATTTTCAATGCGATTCATCTCGTTTTTATGCATGAGCTTAAATAAGGCATGTTATATCCATGATTATACACTTGATTATGATTTGGGACGTTGGGAACTATTGAGTCGATTAATCCATCGTTAATTGCATATGATTAGCCGTTAAAATATAAACGTACTTTCAATAAGTTGATTTGTTAACTGTGGATTGGTTTACATGTATGATTGAGTCTGAATAAGTCACATACGTATCTCCAGGTACGAGAATGCATGTCATATGTTGGATTGTGTCAGTTCAGTTTGTCAGTCATAGGTCCTGATCAATGTCAAATAACGTCAGCTAGGGCTAATTGTTTATGGTTAGACGATCCATCCTAATTTATGTATGTTTTACTGTGTTAACTTGTGTAGGAAACACATGAAAGTTTGTGACAGCTCAACCACATCTAACATGAACATATATTCTGTAAGCAATAAAGGTGGGGACTATTTTTCAGTAAAAATAAAATGTCGTTTCGAGCCTTGTGCTCAGTTTTCTAAAATGTGTGTAAAAATGTTTTGTTATAAAGTTGATTGTCTATGCCTAAATTGTTTTGTGCTATCATTTATGTACCTCTGTTGATTGATATCTTCAGGGAGATAAATTAATAAGAATAGAACCAAAATTTCATGGAAATTTCTGAGCCAAGTCTCATTAATCGTAAGGTAGATCCCTTACTTATTGAACTATAAGGCAGGTGCCTTATTTATCAAGCTATAAGGTAGGTGCCTTATGAGCTCTTATTGTGGTAGTTCAGCTGACGTGTTGATACATTGAGGGGATAAGGATTTTGTTGTCTGTAATCGATCGGGTCTCAAGGTAACATTCTAAGACTAGTGCACTAATTGATGATGACAGTGGGTTGAGTGGTTCGTCTATTCCCAATTATTCATCGTAACTTGGAAGTGGGCCAGCTTCTAACTACAAAACGGTAAACAGATATGATATAATTTATGATAGCTGATTAGTGAATAAAATGTTTTGGATAACATGGTACCTGTTTGAAATATTGTTTGACCCCGCCACTGTAAACCAATTCATTATCACTGTTGATATGTTTTGGTGGATTAAGAAAAAGAAAGGATTAAGTTTGCTAAAGGAGTCAGCAAACTCATCCAATTGCTGAAGACTGCTGAAGATCATAGCGACCAACAATGCGAAGGGAGCAACAAGAATGCTGAAGAAGAAGTTCTACCAATCTATGGAGATATCCGACGCAGAACAATAAATCAGCAGACAACAGTCAGCAATCAGAAATCAAGAGAAAGACTACAAAGCTGAACATCAGACGGACTACAAGTTACGATAAGAACCAACCAATCAAGAGGATGGAATAATCATCATGAAGAAAAAGAGGTTCAGACCTACAAAAGACCCGTTCTAACAAACGACGGCTAGTGATAGATGCTATGCCAATCAGAGACAAAGGGACTTAGAGAATCTCTGTCCACCGCAGAAAAAGGAAGCATGCAGATAGGCGAGCATTCCATTTGAGTCTAATGGACAAGATTTAAACGGATGTTTGAATCTTCACCTATAAATAGGTATCGTCCTTAATTGATTCAAAGGTTCGCGACTTAATACATACAAGAGATAACAAAAGAGATCAAACTCACTCTCTCTATAACGTGAACTCAACCGAGCTAAGTTCTTCATTGAAGCTTTTTCAAAGCTTTCATAATAGAAGCTCGAAGAACTGTGAAGTTTATCTTCAAGAGGTATATTTGGGATTCTCTCTATTCCAAAAAGAATCTAACAGTCACTATTGCGGTGCAAGAGTGATTCGTACGGGCTACGCCAACACAAGGATAGGTTCCGGGAAGAACTATAAAACTCCCAGCAGTCGACGTCCGAGGAGAAGGGAGGTTTGTCCTCACTCTAAGGAGTGACACCGGTTGAAGATTGGAGATCGAGGTGCTTGAAGGTTCGCACTGACCAGACGGAGGAGCTGCTAAACGTTAAAGATCAGGCCTGACCTTGTGCTCATTCTTCTAGTGAAATTTTCAGTCGGAGAATAACTATTCGAATCACTATAAAATCCTTGTGTCATTTACTGCTTTGCTACGTTTATTTAGTTCGTTGCTTAAATCATTTGAAACTCAACACACCAAGTGTTGTAGTATAAACTGCAATCTACTAACGAATACACGAGCTAAAACATTTAGAAAAACACTTGCTAAGTCGAAGTGGATTGAATCTTCGCTTCAACAAGACTCCCTATGAAGTATATCATGGTCGTAAGCCTTCTTTAGCTCCTCTTCGTATTTTTGATTCACCATGTTATATCCATAACAATGGAAAATCGAAGTTAAGCACTTTCTCTCCCAAAGCCGATGAAGGAGTGTTCCTAGGATACGGACATCCGTCTTATAAGAGATATAGAGTACTTAATAAGACAACCAAACTTTTGGAAATAACATGCAATGTTACTTTTGATGAAGCTACTTTAGTGCGCAGGACCATTAAAAGCCAAAGGGATGAGTTTCATGAAACCAATGATGTCAACAGGACTTCAGGCTCGAATACTTCCGAAGCTGAACTGAATGATCCGACTAGGTTGATGAATGAATCATCATCTCTACTGGAGACCTTGACTGATCAATCGACAGTCAAGAGGGCTTGAGATGCAATCGGTAATGCTGAGGCCACCATACAATCTCTCAAAGAGCCTACAGATCAACAGGGAATCAGAGAAGACAAGGATGTTCAACTATCTGAAGATTCCCAGAATGGCGAGAGGTTTACTGAAGACAACCCTGCTGAAGACAACCAAGAGCAGACTGCTGCAGATAGGAATACTACACCAGTAATACAAAGTTCAGCAGACAAAATGACATACGACAATCCTTCAGCAGAAGACGACCCAACAAGGGTAGCAGACATCTTGGAGACTCTACAACTTGTTGATGTACCAGTTTCTGAAGAACCCATCGGACCATCCAGCAGTCAAGTCATTCCTGTGGAAGAACTCCAAAGACCCAAATGGCTGCTAAGAGATCATCCTACTCAAGAGATTCTAGGAGATATTGCTGATCCAATCCAAACCAGACACAGTGCACTACTTGCCTGCTTCATATCACAATAAGTGTCTACCAAAGTAGCAGAGGCACTCAAATCAGCAGACTGGATCAACACAATGCAAGAGGAACTATCAGAGTTCACAAGGAATCATGTATGGGATCTCGTCGATCGTCCAACACATCAATCAGTAATAAGAACTAAGTGGGTATTCAAGAATAAGCGAGACGAAAATGGACTCGTCGTTCGCAACAAGGCCAGATTAGTTGCTAAAGGCTATGCGCACTGTGAAGGGATAGATTTTGACGAAACTTTTTCTCCAGTAGCTCGCTTGGAAGCAATCAGATTATTCCTAGCTTATGCTGATCATCATGGGTTCACATTATTTCAAATGGACGTCAAGAGTGCATTCCTTAACGGCGAATTGAAAGAAGAAGTCTATGTGGAACAACCTCTAGGTTTCGAATGAGGAGACAAAGTTTACAGACTAAGGAAAGCTTTATACAGACTTAAGCAAGCCCCAAGAGCGTGGTATGAGATGCTATCACAATTCCTGCTGAATAACGAGTTAAGGAAAGGGAAGATCGACAGAACACTATTCTTGATCAAAGATGCTGAGGATATCTTAATTGTCCAAATCTATGTGGATGACATCATATTTGGATCAAGAAATTTTGGTCTTTGTGAGAAGTTTGCTCAGCTTATGCAAACCAACTTCCAAATGAGTATGATGGGAAAAATGTCATACTTTCTAGGCTTACAAGTCCAGCAATCAGATGATGGGATTTTCATTCATCAGAGGAAGTACACGAAGAATCTCATCAGCAAATTTTGCCCAGAAAAGACGAAGACTCTACGGATTCCCATGAGCACAGCCTGTCAGATATCAATGGATGAAGAAGGTGAATCCGTAGACCCCACAACATACAGAGGAATAATAGGGTCACTATTATACTTGACAGCCAGCAGACGCGACATCTCATATGCTGTAGGAGTATGCGCCAGATATCAAGCAAATCCAAAGAAGTCACACATGGAGTATGCTCGAAGAATTGTTAGATATCTGAAGGGTACAGAATCTCTAGAAATTTGGTATCCCAGGTCAGACGATCTTACACTCATAGGATACTCAGATTCTGATTTTGGGGGTTGCAGAATTGACAAAAAAAAGTACGAGTGGAACATGCCAATTTTTAGGTCATAAGCTGATAAGCTGGTTCAGCAAAAAGCAACACTCCGTAGCAACATCCACAATGGAAGCAGAATAGATAGTTGCTGCAAGTTGTTGTACACAAGTGCTGTGGATCAAGCAACAACTTCAAGATATGAAGTCAGCACTGGTTGCGTTTCCATGTACCGCGACAACAACAACGCGATGTGCATCACAAAAAATCCTGTTCATCACTCTCGAACAAAGCACATCGATATTCGACATCACTTCATTAGAGATCATGTCGAAAAGAAGGATATCTCGGTGGATTATATCAGAACAGAAGATCAGCTAGCAGATATATTCACCAAGCCTCTAGCAGAAAGCAGATTCAAAGAGCTTTGTCTTAAGATCGGATTATTAGAATTAGATGAGGTTTTGGAAGAATGAGTCCCAGCTCTCATTCTGTTCTTAAGAATTGTCATTGGTATTCTTAGAAGTTGTGGAATAAGAGTGTGTCCCAGCTCACGCTCTTGAAAGACAAATTGTCAAAGATTGCTGAGTCCCAGCTCTCAGCAAGTCTATCATCATATACCGAAGAATACTAATATTAGCAAATTGCAAGATTGCTGAGTCCTAGCTCTCAGCAGTCCTGATGATCAGTAAAATGGAATATTGAATTCAGCAGATTAAGTCAAGTGATTGCTGAGTTCGAGCTCTCAGCAAAGGAAAGAAGACTGCTGAACCAATATAAATCTCAATCAATCTTTGGAAATTGATCAAATATGGGAATAAATATCAGGATACTTGATAAGCTCATATTATTACTCACTTATCTGTATTTTTCTCCATTGTTTCAAGTGCTTTATTGTATATTTTAGTTATTATTGTGCATGAGTCTATTTTGGAGGGTGTTATGCCTTTGATGGGTGATTTTTGCAGGTTTTAGGCCAAATTCATTGGAAACCCGTACCGAAAGCAGATGATGTTCAAAGGAACAGTCACGAATCCTTCCACACATGGAATCTGAGCTAATGGATCATGGAAAGAGAAAGATCTTTGAATTATCTTTCCAACGCAATTGGAATCGGGTCAATCGGAGTTCAGGAGCAAAAGTTATGGCCAAAACTGTGAGACTGCGCAGAAGGGGATCGACACGTGCATTCCCGTCGATCGAAATTTTCCCCGTCGATCGAGTCAGAGGACCAAGTTGCAGAAATGACACAAATTCAGCCCGGATTTCGACTGGAAGGTTGTGTCGATCGACAGGATTCCTGTTATATCTGGCCTGTTTTGGCAGTTTTTGCTATTTTAACCTAATACTCAAATTAGGTCTTTTCCTCCCTCTATATATATGAACTCAACCTGCACAAAAATTGTCTTTGAAATATCATTCCTTTAGCATATTTGGAGCTTGTAGACATTGGAGTTTTGTATTCAAGGTTCCTATTGTTTTAGCAAGGTATTAATTTAATGTTTATTTATTTTCTAGTCATGATTTGTGGCTAGAACCCTAAACAGGTTCTAGGGTTATGATTTTTTTTGATGCATATTTAATTGATATCAACTCTGAAAGCATGGTTTAATTCTCTGATTTAATTTTATAATCTAGATTAAAAGAAGGACCGAGAGGTGAATTGGGATCTAGGTTTATAGTTAATAATTGATGGATCGAGAGATGAAAATTATTGACAGGAAGAGAGAATTAATTGTGTTTGTTTTCTGTCTCAAAAGGAAGAAACCTACATATGAATAATTAGATAATTATGAGATTGATTAATTTGGTGTTCTTGAGACCGAGAGGAGATAGTCACTAATTAATAATCTAGGATTTAATTGTCTGACCAAGGAATTTAATCCACAAGAATCTATGTTTTCCCCATTGCTGAGTTGATTGATATTTACATGTTGATGATTAGAATATCTGCCCTAGGATCTGTGCTCTCTTTTAATTGTTTTCTAAAACCCTTTATTTTATCGCATTGTAATCTTTAAATTCCAAAACAAAATCCATTTTCTGAAATCCTCAAACTTCTATGTTCTAAGCATCGTGGAGGTGGTGGATCCACTGGTGGTATGATTTCAGCTATTGGTTGATTACTCGAGCTTCCTTGTTCTTGTTTCTTTCGTCGGTTCTTTCGGCTATTAGCTTTAATTTCCGGATCATAATCTAACAGGTCATTCCCTTTAGCTCTTGTACTCATACACTACCAGAACAGCAAAGGAGGTAGTGAGATAAAACTGGAAAAGAAAAATGAAAATTCAAACAAACGAAAATTGACCAAATTACGTTGACTTCGATCGACGTTGAGGGGCGTCGATCAAAGTCGATAAGAAAACTCAAAAAAATTGCAAAGATAAGAAATTTAAACTTGTAAAATTTATAGCCTAAATCAAAATTCCAAGCACAAAAATAATAGTAAGGCTTAATTCTATTTACTCCCCGACAACGGTGCCAAAACTTGATCGCTAAAATTATTTCATTAGCGACTTAGCAAAGCTAATAATATAGCGGCAAGTAAAATTATCGAACCCAGAGGAGTAAAGTAACGAATAAACCCTAAATACTAATTCAATCACTTTTGAAAAATTTGTTAGGAAAATCGAAAACAAGATTTTTGGTTATGAATTCTAAAACTACAATGAAGCGGAATAAAATAGTAAACTGTGAAAGATTTTGAAAATCAAAGATGATAAACATAGATCCTAGGGTTTTCTACCTATTATGCCATACATGTAATCATGAATCAATTAATTGCCAATTCTCATTCTTCTTCGTAGTGGAACATCGAAAAGATATTGCGAATTTCTGATGAGGACAACTAACAAAGTTGATTAATCAATTTCCTCTACCTTTTCAATCTCAAGAAAATATAATTTACTCCAATTAGATCTACAGATTTATTCCTACAATCGCTTCTTTCTTCTCAGACCAGAAAATCAGTTTGTATTATGAAAACCATATTCCATTGAAATTAATCACCTTTTGAGTCTCTAAATTTCAACTAACTTAATCCTAATTTATGGCCAATAAATCAAGATCATAACAAGTCCTAGTTTTCATAAACTATGAATCGGAAGGGATATTAATTCAATTTAATCATAAACAGGCATAATATTCGAAACCCTAGAATATACAAAGAATTTAGCTATGCAAAGACATAATTATAATCATAAAAAGATAAAACCTGAAATAGTCTTGCATAAATAAAAACTCGAATCCGGAATAATCCTGAGTTATTGCCACAATGTAATCCAAATGTAAAAATTAAACTCGAAACTCTAAATTGTTGCTATTGTCTTCTTTTCTCATGAAATCTCAAATCTCACACACCAATTTTCAACCTAGAGAGGGCTTTATATAGATATCTTGGATGTATCCTTTTAGGCTTAGGATTAAGATACAAATCTATCTCAAAAACCAATAAAAATCCAACAAAAGAAGTCAGCGTCGACCGACGTGGCCTCCTGTCGGTCGACGTGGAAGTTCGGATCGACCCTTGCGTCGATCTTGAAATTCT
The DNA here is from genome assembly GCA_026898455.1 of Plectranthus barbatus. Taxonomy (NCBI): domain Eukaryota; kingdom Viridiplantae; phylum Streptophyta; class Magnoliopsida; order Lamiales; family Lamiaceae; genus Plectranthus; species Plectranthus barbatus. The sequence goes on from JAPKLW010000445.1 coordinate 497,381, forward strand.
TGTCGAGTTCGATCGACACACACTGGCGTCGATCGAGGTGGAACACATTGTGCCAATTACCTTCTCCTCTCGACATCGATCGACGCAGGTGTGCATCGATCGAAGCCGGGATTCCTTCCTCTGGGCTTCATTTCTTCCGTAGTCATTTTTCGTCCCAAAAATCTGCAAAACATACCATCACCAACATCTAATATGCAATAACCCTATCATGCATGCGAAAATGACTAAACTACTCTAAAAACACTAAAAACACCAAAGAAACTCTTTGATAAGTTAGTGAAAATACGGACTTATCAAGGACCTCAAATAAACCCTGTAAACTTTATGTAACTCATTCGATGATCATTAGCTTGCGAACTTTCTATGAGAGTGTGAACTTAAGTTTTGTTTTTGTATCGGCACTAATCAAAGATTCATTGTGATGAAGGAAATATGAGGAACGCAAATTAAAAGATTGAAGGTCTTTGGACATAAACCTTTTGACTAAGTATTAGGTGGGCTTTCCTATTAAACTATTAAATGTGATTTTGGACCATGAGTCTTATTTGTGTAAATCATGAAAAATATGTTTTGTTTTGAATTAAATTGTCATATCTGAAATGATTTCTATTTTGCATTACCTATATGTCCTCTAATCCGGGAAAACGGCTAGAGAGTATATGTGAAATCTGAGCCGGGGAATGCCGGCCAGAACCTTGAGCTTTAAATGTCAAGGTGTTTATGAACGATCGGATCTCGATGACTCTATAAGAGCCGATATTAGTGCACTTGGTGTTAGACCTGGTGGGAGAAAGACCCCACTAAATAGGTTGTCACCGTGACTATGGAAGTAGGCCTGCTTCCTAGTCACACTTATTAAAACAGATAGTGTATGTGTAAATAAAAACTGAGCTCGGTATTCCAAAAATAAAATGAGTTTGATAAACATGGTGAGATTCATAAAAGTAAAACCCATATGTTATCCCTGTATTATGATATGACAATTTTTAATCTATACATGTGTTTGACAAGTGTCCACTGGGTACAATGTACTCAGCCCTGTATATATTTCTAAATATGCAGGTTAAGCTGGAGACAAGAGTGGCGAAGTGCTAAGCTGTACAAAACTTTTGAACTCTTAAATGCCCGGGATTATATATCTTCATATATATAATCCAACTATGCTTATTTTGCTGAATATATTCTGAACTCCTTTAATTCCCAACTTTGGTTTGAAATGTAAACTATGAAAATCCTGTTTTGGTTTGTGCTTAACGAGCCAGACTCAAATGTTTTTGCCAACTCCTTCATTTCAGACAGAACTATCTAGCTCTCATGCTTGTCTTTATTGTGCTTATTCACCTCTTTTCTACTGCATTTTTGTTCATCGGACGATTATCATCCCCGATGTCACGTCCCCGACTTTGGGAATTTCTCAGGGCGTGACAGAGTGGTATCAGAGTGATGTTATTTGCTCTTATCCAAAAACTTTTCTCTTTCTATTTGAGTCTAGTATTATATCGCTAGACCTCCTAGAGACGACCGCTTAGCACTCCACCTTGTCATGCTTAACCGAATAAGGTGATAACTTTTTTTAAAAAAAATAATAAATAAATAAATATTTTTAACATTTGTTTTTATGTTTGGAAGCCTCATCACCTATACGACATTAAGTAGTTGATAAGTTTGATAACACTAATTGTCTATACTTCAAAAATACTTGTGATATTGGAATAGTGATTAGCATGATTGTTTGTTTGTTGAAGCATAAAGCATGATGTACGTCTTATTTGAGCATATTTTTTATTATATTAGTTATGATATCTTTGGTAGAATAGATATTTATATTAAGGTTATGCTCTCCGCACAAGAACGTAGAAGAATCTAATTCTTCGAATTTATGAATAACATATCTATTATATGAATCGAATGGAGGAAACCTCGTCTAAAAAAATAAAAAATAATAAAAAACGGGGTAATAGCGGGAGAATTTTCCAGCATGTGCTCGGTAATTAAATGCAAGGATGTTGCGGCCAGGACAAATGTCAACTAATGTCGCAAGTGTAACGACAAGCAGAGATGTAATTAATCGCAAGAGCGTTGATTCAATTTTATTTATTTATTTATTCTTCTCTCATCATCCTTTGATTTGATGAAGTCTTTAGAAGCCATCGAAGATGTGAATGTTATAGAGTACAACCACAATCAGGAATATGATATGAAGGATCAATGATAAGGTGATTAGTCCCTAGTTCTAGTAGTGCCGTGAATAATGAGTAAATGTGGAAATAACAAAACGATTGGATGGAAGAATGCATTCTTGAGTATACGTAGACTAGAACAAATTTAGGCTTCATATCTCATTTAATGCTATATTCCTTTGTAATTAAATAATACTCCATCCGTCCCGCTACAGTAGGCCCTTTTCATTTTGTCACATTAATTTCGGAGCTAGTGTTTAGTAGCTAACTGTGGTTAATAATAAAATTGGCAATCATAATTAACTTATTTAAGACTTAAACAAGTTAATTATGATTGTCAATTTTATTATTAACCACTATTAGCTACTAAACACTAGCTCCAAAATTAATGTGTCAAAATGAAAAGGGCCTATTGTAGCGGGACGGAGGTAGTACTTTTAAATCATGGAGCCTATAAGAATATGAGGATGCAAGAAGCTCATGATCGTGGTATATTTACCATTTTCATCTTTTGAATCCTTGGAACTACGCATTTCACCTTGATCTCTTGTTGACACTAAGGAAGCTTGTTACTACATCCTCCTGTTTTTTGATTAAGAATTTCTGAAACTAATGAATTTTTTTAGCATTTATCGAAGGGTAGCTATATGAGTTCGTCGTATCTTGACACCTCAATAGTTGAGTTCCTAACTATATATATGATTTAGGACATCAATCCTCCTATGTTAGAGCATATTCTTTCAATTAGTTTTTTATCTTAGAATTATTTTTCTTGTCCATTTATTTATTTTGTTAGTTATTTCGTGTGTAAGGTCTAAGTATAATTATTTATTTTACAGGTGGCTAGATGAAAGTTCACCGCGCGAAAGAGGGTGACACCAGTGGCCACACCAGATGAGATCAAGACTGGTTTTCGGACCTATAGATGATGTTATGGGCATAATTTGGCAGAGTTTCTGGCTCATTACCATAAGCTCTAGAAAGCAGGGAATTGGTATGATGTAACTCACTATGAAGGTTTACAGAGATTTTTGGATATCTTGTCACCTGAGTGGAAAGGTTGGGCTCGAGATGAGTCCCGTCGTTTCATTCAGGAGCTCAGTCCCACATACAGTCCGGTGGGCAATTTCCCAGGTTTTATCGGATTACTGCAGTATCAGTTCATCACTATAGGGAGCGCACCTGCGGGACCCTACTTGCCTTACTTTGAGTATGCTCGATTCGAGTTGGAGCCGGAGATACCGATAGTTCTGTCTACACATACTCCGATAGAAAGGGTACGACGTACCCATCGGTACCACCCCCACCTGTTGTGCCTATAACACTTGTAGCTGGCATTACACCACCCAAGGCTATCCCTTCTGATGATCAGGTGGTACCTCAGAGAGACATTCAGGCACAGGACCTTCCCGTGAGGAAGCGTCTCTGCATAGCGAGAGATGTTGCACATATCCAAGAGGTAGTTGTTATCAGTACTTCTGAGGAGGACCCAGACGAGGACATTAGGTCTAACGATGTCTTTGGCCATGATGATGGTGACGCTGATGATGAGGGTGCCCAGTCTGGAGGATCCCCTCAGGACACTTCTTCTGCAGGATAGCTAGGAGTTACTCGTATGTAGTTAGTTGATGTATAGCTTTTGATGTACATAGATGCAGTACTATTATTCTTAGATGATTCAAGAGTATGGACCCTATTTTTTTTGCTCATGGGTAACTCTTTAGACTAGTAAAGTAGATGATGTTAGGGCTCTACAAGGTTAACATCATAGTTAGTACTAGAATTCTCGAAGCTTGACTTCACATACACAAAGACCTCGTAGAGGCAAATGTACTTTTGATTGCTTATTGAAAATATATGTGAAGTCCCCTTCATGGGTTTTGGCTAATCATTCATGTACATGTGTATATTTTTTTTCAATGTATTGTTTGTGAATGATTTTTATTACTATAATGGATATTGTGGCTACAACTAATGTTGTTTTTGAATCTATGATTAGCAATAGAAATATAATATATACCTAATATTTTTTTCTCAATTGATTTTTTATTTACAGAATGGATGCAGAAGTCAATATGCAAGGAAGGGGAAATGGTCGAGGCCGAGGCCGAGGTAGAGGTCGGGGTAGGGTCGAGGACGAGCTGGGCCTCAACACGGAGCACTAGAGGTTCAATACCCTCCACCTCGGCCACCACAATCTCCCCGACAAATAGTCGAATTATTCATGAAGTAGAACCCACCGACTTTCAATGGTGAAGGAGACCCATCAGATGCTGAGTGATAGGTTAAAGCAATCGAAAGAATCTTCCGACTTCTTCAGTGTATGGACAGGGAGAAAGTCAATTTTGTCTCTTACCAATTGATTGAGTCGGCCGAGATCTGGTGGTAAACTAAAGTGAAAACTATGACACCTGACCAATCGGAAAACCTTTCTTGGGAAGAGTTCAAGGAGAGTTTGTCTGATAAATATGTTCCAAAGAGTTACCTTGAAGGGAAAGAGATAGAGTTCAATAACCTCCACTAAGGAAAGATGACTGTGGCTGAGTATTATAAATTGTTTAGTAGTCTATCGAGATATGCTCCACAACAAGTGGATACTGATGCAAAGATGGCAACGAAGTTTCGCTATGGTTTGAAAACCAAGATCAGACCTGGATTAGCATGCTTAGAGGAATCATCTTATGCTGAATCTCTAAACCGTGCCTTAGACATTGAGGCAGCCTATGCAAGAGATAAGGTCCCACCCACTACTGCTATGCCCCATGTTTCAGCCCCTCAGAGCCAAAATCAGAAAAGAAAATGGGAAGAAAAATCTAGGGGTTCATCCTCCAACTTCGGAAATAAAAAGAAACCATGGCAAGGATTCACACCACATCAACAACAAATGTATCGAGGTAGTCAGAGCCATAGGCAGAATGTTGAGAGACATGATGCCACTAATCAAGTGTGTAATGAGAAGAAAAATGAGGGACCACGACCTTGCACTAGGTGTGGAAGAACTCACACTGGAACTTGTGCTGCTTTGAATAGCACCTGCTACACTTGCGGTCGATTGGGTCATTATGCTTCGCAATGCAAGGGTAGAGTTCAAGGTTATGCTTAGAAACAAAATCAGCAAGGCCCTAGGAATCATATGAGAGCTATGCAAGGGCAACCTCAGCCACCACGACAAGAACAAGGATGAGGGTTCAAGGGACAACAAAACCAGTGCCAACCACTACAACCACAACAACAATGACAACAGCCACAACGCCATGCTAGAGCTTATGCCCTGGAGCGAGGGAAGCAGCCAATGGAGAATCAAGGTAACCTTGCAAGTATGGGTTCTGATTATGGAATACCTGTTATAGTTATGATTGACACTGGTGCGTCGCATTCCTTTATATCAAATGCATGCGTAGAAATCTTAGGGTTAGAAGCTGAGAAAGCCCAACAGGACTTAAAGGTTACTACTCCTTCTAGAGAAATGACAATGACCACTCATGTTTATAAAAACCTAGAAGTGGACTTAGAATCGCTTAAGGTTCTAGCAAATGACCTCAATGTCATGAAAATGTGGGATGTCGATATCATCTTGGGTATGGACTGGCTCACGGAGAATCACGCCAAAATCTTGTGCAATGAAAGGAAGATATCATTCCACACTCAAGGAAAAGATACTACATGCTCTCACGGGGTTAGTAAAGGAAGAAAAATACCCATTGTGTCTGCACTTCAAGCTAAGAAGATGTAAAAAAAAATTACAACCAAGGCTACTTAGTGTACATTGAAGGAGAGATAGATGAGAAGAAATCTATCATGGATGTACCTGTTGTACGGGAGTATGAAGATGTCTTTCCTGAAGAATTGTCAGGACTACCCCCAGATCGACAAGTAGAATTCATGATCGATTTAGAGCCAGGAGCAACTCCAATTTCTAAAGCACCTTACCGGATGGCTCTAAAGGAATTGCAGGAATTGAAGATTCAGCTGCAAGAGCTCTTAGACTTGGGATTTATTAGACCCAGTGTCTCACCTTGGGGAGCACCAGTACAATTCGTGAAAAAGAAGGATGGAACGATGCGTATGTGCATTGATTACCATAAATTGAACAAGTTTACCCAAAAGAATAGGTATCCACTTCCAATAATAGATGATCTGTTCGACCAGCTGAAGGATGCAAGTGTTTTCTCAAAGATAGACCTAAGATCAGGCTATCACCAGTTGAAAATCAGAAGAGAAGACATATCAAAGACTGCTTTTCGAACAAGATATGAGCATTATGAGTTTATAGTTATTCCTTTTGGCTTGACGAATGCCCCAGTAGTATTTATGGATCTCATGAATCAAGTGTTTCATCCATATCTTGATAACTTTGTTCTAGCGTTTATCGATGACATTTTCATCTACTCTAAGAGCGAACTAGAACATGAAGAGCATTTGAGAATTGTGTTGGAAACACTGAGGTCTGAGAGATTGTATGCCAAATTTTCCAAGTGTGAATTTTGGCTGAAGGAAGTAATGTTTTTGGGGCATATTGTGTCGGATGAAGGAATCAAGGTGGATCCCGTGAAAGTACAACTGGTAAGTGATTGGAAATCACCCACTACCCCAAATGAGATTCGAAGCTTCTTGGGTTTAGCTGGGTTATACCAGAGGTTAATTGAGGGGTTCTCTAAGATCGCAAGATCGATGACATAGTTGCTTCGTAAAGGTGTTAAATATATTTGGACAGAAGACTGTGAAGCAAGTTTTCAAGAGCTTAAAATCCGATTAACCATAGCTCCAGTCTTGGCTGTCCCAGAGGCAGAGAAAGAATATGTAGTGTACACCGATGCATCCAAGAATGGACTCGGTTGTGTACTCATGCAAGGTGGAAAAGTGATTGCATATGCATCACAACAATTGAGTCTACATGAGTTTAATTGTCCAACACATGATCTAGAATTAGCAGCTATAGTGC
>JAPKLW010000445.1:504512-517130 GCA_026898455.1 Plectranthus barbatus
TCACAAAAGTCTAAAGTACTTTTTTGAGCAAAAAGATTTGAACATGAGGCAACAAAGATGGCTCGAACTAGTAAAAGACTATGATCTGACTATTAACTACCACCCGGGTTAGGCAAATTCTGTCGCAGATGCTTTGAGTCGAAAAGCTTCATCCAATGTAAGTTCAATCATGACTCAAGAAAATGAGCTTGTGAAAGAATTTTCGAAGCTAGAGCTAGAAATCATAACACCCCCTGAAACAATGAGAAGTGTGATTGCAGCAATGGTAGTGATACCCTATTTGAGAGAAAGGATAATTAGTGCACAGAGGAAAGATGAAATACTTGAGAAAGTGTGATTGAATATTTGAAGTGGACAATCAGGGTGCTATCATGAAGGTCCAGATAATGTCATCCTTTATGAAGGAAGGATATGTGTACCTCGAGATGAGGAATTAAGGAAATTAATTATGAGTGAAACACATTATACGCCTTATACCGCCCACTCTGGAAGTACAAAGATGTACCAGGATTTAAAGGCAAAATTCTGGTGGGATGGTATGATGAAAGACATTGCCTCATTTGTTGAGTGTTGTTTGGCGTGTCAACAAGTAAAAGCACTGCACCAACAACCATTTGGAAAGTTGCAGTCGCTAGAAATCCTTAAGTGGAAATGGGAGCTCATTGCAATGGACTTTGTAACAGGTCTACCAAAAACCATACGTGGCAATACTGCCAGATGGGTGATAGTGGATCGATTGACAAAATGTGCTCACTTCATGCCAATACGGATAACTTATGGGTCTGATAAGCTAGCACAGATATATGTTCAAGAGATTATATGGTTAACGGGGTGCCTATGACGATAATCTCAAACCGTGATTCAAGGTTCACATCTAGATTCTGGATTAGCTTACAAAGGGAACTTGGCACTCAATTGAATTTCAGTACAGCTTTCCACCCTCAAACGGATGGACAGTCTGAAAGAACAATACAAACTCTCAAGGATATGTTACGAACAATCGTCTTAGACCGAGGTGGAAGCAGGGAAAGTGTATTGCCTTTGATTGAATTCGCTTATAACAATAGCTATCAGGCCACTATTGGAATGGCACCGTATGACGCTCCATACGGGAAGAAGTGTAGATCTCCACTCTACTGGGATGAAGTAGGCGAGAGACGAGTACTTGGGCCTGATAGTGTAGGCGAGATGATTGAGATAGTCCGTCAGATACGGGAGAGGATAAAACAAGCCCAGAGTAGACAAAAGTCGTATGCTGATACACGACGCACCGAGCTTCATTTTGAAGTTGGAGATAAGGTGTTTTTGAAAATCTCCCCTTCAAAAGGAATTGTGAGATTTGGTGCGAAGGGTAAACTGCGGCCAAGATTTATCAGACTTATGAGATCCTTGAAAGAATAGGTCCAGTAGCCTACCGATAAGCGTTACCACAAAATTTTGGAAATGTACACAATGTTTTCCATGTGTCTCAACTACGAAAATATGTGTACGACTCAAGACATGTGATCCAAGAGAATGAGATTGTTCTTAGTCCGGAGTTGAACGATGAAGAAAGACCAGAAGCAATTTTAGATCGAAAAGTCCAGGAGCTAAGAAATAAATCCAAATCACTGGTGAAAGTCTTATGCAGGAATCATGGGCACAAAGAAGCTACATGGGAGCTTGAGGATAGGATGAAGGAGAAATACCCAGAACTTTTCCAAGGTAATTAGAAAATTTCGGGACAAAATTTTTATAAGGTGGGGAGAATGTAATACCCCAAGATTTTTGACTAATTAAATTATATTCGTTATATTTTAAGAAGGATTAGGAATATAAAGCTAAGTTCGTTCAAATAGGCTCTTTTAAAAAGTATTTGTAGATTTAATTTTTGGCAATAAATTAATTTTTCCACTGAGTTAATTTAGTTTGGGGTTTTCGTGTGCTGCACAGTAAAGTAATTCTAAAGAGAATATTGGTAAAATCATTTATGGGAAAATATATATATATCACCATTAAAATCTCATTCCATGTAGTATGGGGAGAGGGTTGGCTGCAACTCTCTTCTTTTTAAAATTTACTATTTTTTATGTAAAATATTTTTGTTTAGTCATTGATTGGTGGATTCATTTTTCACCATACACCCTACCAAACTCTCTTCTCCAAAAATAAACTTTGACCTAGTCCCTCATCTAACCTTTCCCGTCAAATCAAAGGAGAGAGCTCCAATATTTCTCCTTGAAGATTCTCGGTTGTAGTGTTACAAAATAGAGGTAGACTAGGAGGAGGAATCGTAACTGCTGAATCCTTTTGAGTTCATAAGGAACCATCTCTTAATTTATTTATAGTTGTTTTTTTTTTTGTAAGATTCCAGTGTTGATGGACATTAATTTTAGAGTTTATGTGTTGGTTACTTTAGCAGCAGTAGGGGTAGAGTTTTGATGTAAGTTCTTGTAGATTCATAAGATTTTTTTGAATTTGTTAGGAGAGAAAATCATTTTATATGTAGTTTATCTATCCTAATGTTTGCTAATTATACCTTGATAGAATTAGTTTTGGGTTTAATGATGGAAGCTTTCTTGTTGTTGGGAGTTATTTGGTTGTTGGCAGGACAGAGAAAAAAATGGTAAAGGGGGAGGGCAATTCTCGACAGGGGTCTTTGACAAGGAAGACACTATTGGCTTTTATTTATGTTGGGATAAGATTAAGTCAAATTTAGTCCATTTAGAACAAACAACGATGGCTAGCCTAGTTGTTTACAATATTATTCTTATTTATGAAACCAAGGTTTGAAATCTGCTTCTACCCAAAGTTGATTTTATTTTGTTTCTCATAGATAACTCGAAGAGGAATATTTTATTTTGCATAAATTAAATTTAGTTAATGGGCTAGAGGTTTGTTAGGTTCTTATATTAAATTTGTTTTTATTATATAAATAAGAATTATTTGAGGTTGTTTCCTTTTGATATATAAATTATGTATTTTGCCATGAAGATTAAGAAATAATTATTTTTAGCACAACATCTAATGAAATCTTGCGTATGTTATATGTGAGTTTTTGGTTTTGGTGTCCGAACCTAGTGCTACTAGATTCATGAATTTTATTATTCTATTCAAGGAGTTGGATTCGAGAAGAAAATTAAATTAAACCCAATACAGTGTTGACCTTAGCTAGGTGATAAGATAAGAATTAATGTTGTTTGTTTATAAGATAGAATTTCTAGTACTCCTTTGTTCCAGAATTTCATTTGTTTGGCTCTATATAGTCTAAAGACCAGTTTATGTATGTAACACATTATATTTAGCGTGTAATAACTTTGGAATTTTGTGAGAAATGTTTTGAATATGATTTTTGCCATTTTTTTTAAATGAGCATAACTCATTGGCCGGTATCCTTGTTAGGTGTCATCATTTTTTTTTCAAACTTGGCCGAGTAGCAAAGGGTTACTTTTCGTGAAGCGAATTAAGTTCAAAGAAACTTTTGTGATAACTTAGCTAAAATATTTCACTTTTTGGAGCCCAGCTTGGCTTGTGTATTAGAGTTTTCAGGTAGGACCTCAAATAAAGGCTGTAAACTTCATGTAACTCGTTCGTTGATCATTGCGAACTTTCTATGAGAGTGTGAACTTAAGTTTTGTTTTTGTATCGGCACTAATCGAAGATTCGTTGTGATGAAGGAAATACGGGGAACGTGAATTAAAAGATTGAAGGTCTTTAGACATAAACCTTTTGACTTGGTATCAGGTGGGCTTTCCTATTAAACTATAAAATGTGATTTCGGAACATGAGTCCTATTTGTGAAAATCATGAAAAATATGTTTTGTTTTGAATTAAATTGTCATATTTGAAATGATTTCTGTTTTGCATTACCTATCTGTCCTCTAAGCCGGGAAAGCGGCTAGAGAGTATATGTGAAATCTAAGCCGGGTAATATGGCCAGAACCTTGAGCTTTAAATGTCAAAGTGTTTATGAACGATCGGATCTTGATGACTCTATAAGAGTCGAGATTAGTGCACTTGGTGTCAGACTTGGTGGGAGAAAGGTCCCACTAAATAGGCTGGTCACCGTGACTATGGAAGTAGGCCTGCTTCCTAGTCACACTTATTAAAACAGATAGTGTATGTGTAAATAAAAACCGAGTTCGGTATTCCAAAAATAAAATGAGTTTGATAAACATGGTGAGATTCATAAAAATAAAACCCATGTGTTATCCCTGTATTGTGATATGACAATTTTAAATCTATACATGTATTTGGCAAGTGTCCACTGGTACAATGTACTCAGCCCTGTATATATTTCTAAATATGCAGGTTAAGCTGGAGAAAGGAGTGGCGAAGTGCTAAGCTGTACAAAACTTATGAACTCTTAAATGCCCGAGATTATATATCTTCATATATATAATCTAACTACGCTTATTTCACTGCAAATATTCTGAACTCCTTTAATTCCCAACTTTGGTTTGAAATGTAAATTATGAAAATCCTGTTTTAGTTTGTGCTTAACGAGCCAGACTCAAATGCTTTTGCCAACTCCTTCATTTCAGACAGGAGTATCTAGCTCTCATGCTTGTCTTTATTGTGATTATTCACCTCTTTTCTACTGCCTTTTTTTCATCGGACGATTATCATCCCCGATGTCACGTCCCCGACTTTGGGAATTTCTCGGGGTGTGACATAGCCATTTAGAGACAATCCAGATTTTGAACTATCCGTTGGATCGAGATAGGTTGCCTTTTTTTTGCTCTGTTGCACCTGCTCCGTTCTTTTCTGACACAGAATGTCGACATCCTAATTAAGTTTGATACATTATTATTTAATTACAAATTAAAATAATGTATCTTACAAAAGGTTAAATTAGAGCACTATATTATAGGATTTAATAAGCTATTCGTATTTTTGTCGATGTATATATGATAAAAATAAAATATTGATGAATAATTTATGTGAAATATGATTTGATATGTTATATATATAATTTTTTAGATTGATTTTTTTAAATTTTATTTTATTAATTTTAACAAACACCATATATGTTCCTATGGAAGCTCGAACTCATGACCTTTTGGTCGTATGTCAAGTTAGAAATGAAGAAGGAAGCGTCATCAGAAGGGTTGTGTTGATAGCATGAAGTTATTTTGTCTAAAAACGAGCACGTCTTACTGTATGTGCTATTCGATTTAACGTATTAGCAATGGTTATAGTAGTTGACACCACAAGTCATTAAATATTTTGGTAAGGTGGAAATGCCAGAGATTGTTATAAATGACATTAAGTCCTTTTGTTAAGTTGGTCGCCTATGTAACTTTGAATTCGCTATATATGTAAACAAGTGTTTTCATTATAACTGTTGTTTGAATTATCTCGTGTACTTGTTGAGATTATGGTTGCTGGTGAATATTGTTAACATCGAGTTAGATTCGGTAAGGTAGAAATCCTCGACTAAATGTTGTTCGTTACTCGCGACGATTGGTTAAGTTTGTTATTAATGGACTATGACATTGCAGAATGTCAGAAAATGCGGAGAATATGGGAAGGGGACGAGGACGCGGTCGCGGCCGAGGCAGAGGCCGAGGTCATGGTCAGGGTCGCGATAGAGTTAACCAACAGCCAAAATACAAAGTTTCGATATGGAAAGAAATTCCATATTTTGACTTATACGAGAAAGTTGAATTGTAATGTTACCTTAGACTAATGATCAATGTTATCCTATGAAAGGATAATTCTTTTCTAATTTGGCATATTTTCTTCATTGCCCTAAACTATTGATTTGCGGTTTTTGACTGTCCTACCCGTTTTTAGTTTCAGATTAAACTGAGGGGTATTTTCTTTCTTAATGTTTGAATACTCCACATTGAAGTTTGAGTTTTCGCAATTTGGTATTTCCCAATGTATTTCTTCCACATTTGTCACAAAGTGGAGTTATCTTACCGCGTTGGTTTTCAACTGCCGACGTCTTGTATTTTTGTCATGGGACTGGGCAAAATTACGCCTTTAGATATTCCGATGTTCCTCTGATCTTTAAGCAAGTGTAATTACACTTTGTTCCCATTCACTTTCTTGATTGTGAACTTGTTTCCTTTAAATCAAGTATGTTTACTTCTTACTTATCTTCCTTGTCCTCTTGAATATGAACAAATTATTCTCGTCCCTTCCTCCAAGGATGTTTAATTGTGTTTGCGATCGTTCCTAGATTTGAATTCTTCAAGATGAGCATGCCTATTCATATAGTATCATCAATTGATCCTTTGGACGTTGATTTGCTTTCTTAGTTCAAGCATGCTCAATAATGTTAATCCTTAATAATTTATTCGACTGATTCCTTGATTTCCAAGCAGACATGCTATTTGTCAATCTTATTGTTGAGATTCCTTCATGACATTTCAGTTACTCTGGTTGTTTCTTCTAATTCGAAGGTAGCATATCATTTTTATAAATTATTCGCATGTCTATCTCCGATCGAGCATGCGTAACTACATTTCCTTATTACCTTCTTGATCATTGAATTATATCCATTTCTCAGGCATGCTAAATCGAATTTGTTCTCATTCGTTTTGGTTTAAATTAAGCATGCGTATTTGAACCTCCTTGATGTCGAGTATACCATTTCGTTAAGCATGCAAAATTGTATTTTGGTTCTCATTCGTTACTTAAAATGTATTTTTGAATCAAACATGCGATTTGTTGTCCATCCTCCTTGCTATCTTGAACACAACCATGTTATTCCTTGTTCAAGCTTGTCTGAATTGAAGTACGATTTTCATCACTTCGATAAGTTGATTATGTTCATCTCCTTCAATTCTTTGGTACTTACTAGTTGAAGAGTACCCTAACAAAGAAAGTAGAGAGTTCAACTCGGGGTCGAGTCTAAATTAAATAAGGTTAATGAATAGATAGACTACCGCATGATAGAGGCGTGATTTTGGAAATGGATTGGTTGTCGGAAAACAAAGCGACGATCCTGTATCACGACGGAAGGTTATTATTTTTCAGTCAGAGAATGAAGAATCTTTTGTATATGGGTTCCTAAGGAGGCAAAGAGTACCGGTCATTTCAGCATTGCGGGCCTCAAGATTATTATCTAAGACTGGAAACAGGGATTCCCATTATGTTTGGAAGGCGAGGAAAATGATGAATTGACAGTCTCGGATGTGCCTATTGTTAGAAAATTTGAAAATGTATTCCTAGATGTATTACCAGGATTGCCACCGGACAAACAAGTGGAGTCTGTGATCGATTTAGTTTTAGGGGCAACTCCGATTCTAAAGCACCTTACCGTACAGCACCCAAGGAGTTACAAGAGTTGAAAGTATAGTTGTAAGAACTCCTAGACATGGGACCTCGATGATAATTTTGTGTTGGTATTTAATGATGATACCCTTATATACTCGAAGGACGAGAAGGAACATGAGCAGCATTTAAGGACAGTATTGCAAACTCTAAGGAATGAGAAGCTATATACTAAATTTAGCAAGTGTGCCTTTTTCTTGAGAGAAGTGACATTCTTGGGCCACATTGTGTCAGCAGACGATATCAAACTAGATACTGCCAAGATACAAACGGGGATAAAATGGAAATCGCTAACAATGCCAAACGAGATAAAGAAGTATCATTGATCTAGCGGGCTATTATCGAATGTTTATTGAGGGTTTCTCGAAGATTGCGAAGCCTATGATGCAATTGTTTTAGAAAGGGATGAAGTTCGTACGCACAGAAGAATGTAAGGAGAATTTTAAGAAAATTAAAGCATTTTCTGACCACGGCGCCAGTTGTAGCCGTACAGAACCAGAAAAGAATTTTGAGGTCAATACTGATGCATCAAAGAATGGATTGGATTGTGTGTTGATGTAAGACAGGAAGGTGATAGCTCATGCCTCGATACAATTAAGACCGCAAGAGGTAAATTATCCGACTCATGATCTTGTGTTAGCGACGGTAATTTATGCATAAAAAATTTGGAGGCACCATCTTTACGAAAGTTAAATGTGCAATATTCACGGATCATAAGAGCTATGAGGCATAAGAAGATGGTTGAAGTTAGTTAATGATTTTGACTTAATAGTAAATTATCACCCAGGTAAAGCCAATTTAGTTGCAGATGCCTTGAGCCGGTATAAGAGGAACTCAACTTGGATGTGTGCTGATCAGAGAAGACAAATTGATATGAGATTTCGAGAAACTTAGTCTTGAAGTTAGTTCATATGTGGTAAGAGACTGGTGTGACGTAGTTGTGTTAACTGTCGTGTCAGATTTAAGAGAGAGAATCATTGACGCACAGAGAAAAGACATGCAGCCTAGGAAGTTGCGTCAGAAGATCAGAATTAAGCAAACAAGTGAATATAGAGAAGCGCCTGATAATGCTCTGATGTTAAAAGACAGAATCTTGGTGCCAAATAGGGAAATATTGAGGAACGAAATCATGAGAAAAGCTCATGATATACCGTATATCGCTCACCCAAGAAGTACAAAGATGTATCAAGACTCGAAGACTACGTACTAGTGGGACGATATGAAAAAGGATGTAGCCTCGTATGTGGAGAAATGCCAGGTATGTCAGTAAGTCAACGTATTACTATGGACTTTGTCACGGGATTGCTGAAGTTGCAAAAAGGAAACACGACAATATAGGTAATGGTGAATTGTCTAGCGAAAAGTGCTCACTTTTTGCCGACCCGAAGCAATTATGGATCGACACAGCCTGTGTCGATCAAAGTGAGCGCATCTATCGATGCGGGAGCCATGTCGATCAACGTGAGCTGTGTCAATCGACACGGAGGCCACGTCGATCGACATAGAAGCCCAGAGAAGAATTTTTTGCATTTCCTGTTTTGATCCAATTCAAGTTATTTTTTATTTATAAGTTCGATATATGATTATATGAGCATATAAAGAGCCTGATTGTATGTTGGTTTATGGAATCAAATGAAGAGAATTGGTTGAAGCGAATGAAACAAGATTTGAAGCATGTTTTGGTGTTGGATTTTGAATTTGGAATTTAGGGTTGGACTGTGTAAAGTAATTGTTGGAAATTGTCGAGTTAGATGTCGGTCCTAGTTTATCCATCCTAATCGGTTGTGTATTATGGTTATTGAAGGGAGATAGGAGATAAGGAGACCGAACTCGAACTTCACAATTAACGAGGAAACATCTAAACCGTGAAAGCTTAACACCAGGTGGGAACTATTTTAGTATAAAATGAAATGCATTTCTGTTTTCTAAAATGTGTGAAAATGTTTTATTTTAAAACGATTGTTGTGCATAAATGTTTTGTGTTACATATTTGTTCTTCTGTTTACTACTATCAACAGAAAGTTTGATTATGAGATGAGAGTCAAGCCCTAATGGTGCTTGAGCTAGTCTTACTAATCTGTGAAAATGAAGGCTAGCAACCTCAAATGTATTGTGAATTCTGGTTGTGCAGTTGATGTACTAAGATCTTGAGAGATAACGATCTGGGTGAATTTATTTATTTAAATCGATCGTATCTCAATGCTTGTGTAGATCAGAGACCTTGTGCACAATTGATGACAGTGGGTAGAGTGGTTCGCCCATTCCCAGTTGTTCATCGTAACTTGGAAGTGGGCCAGCTTCCAATTACAAAATGAAAAAATAGATATGTTAACATGTTAGATAGCTCGAGCAAAATAAAATGATTTGGATAACACGGTTTCTTTCAACAAAATCCCGTGTTTATCCGTGTGAGTTGCATAGCATTCATATTTAAACTATATCTTTTGGGCATGTTTCCATTGAGTACAAATTTGTACTCAGCCCCTCGTATTATTTCTAAAATGCGCAGGTTGATCAGCGAGGATGAAGAAGTGGTGGTGTAAAGGATGAAGCTAGGTTTGTACAGATTTTGAAGATCCCGTGATATGCATCGTCATATGCATATCACCATCACGCTACACATACTGTTGCACCACTCTCTGAAATGTTTTTCTTCCCATGTTTGAAACTTTTGAAGAAAACCAAGTTTACTTGCTTTGCTAGTTTAAGTTTCTCTTTTGAACACAATTCTATATATATATATATATATATATATAGGGGTGCATTCTAGGCTGAACTCATCTTCCTGAATGAACTATGAACTTTCATTAATTGTTGTGTATATAATTGATCATTATTGTATATATGATATCTCATTACAGTATCATATACACTACAATGATCAATTACACACACAACAATGAAGTATCATAATTAAGTACTATAATGAACTATCATATAAACTACAATGATCAATTATACATACAACAATGAAAAGTTCATAGTTCATTCAGGACATTTAGTTCGGATTTGAACACTACTCTATATATATATATATATATATATATATGGTTCTTAAATTGTTTAATCTTCTGTTGTATATTTAAAATGTTTGAAAATCGATAATTCGTGATAGTAACGTGCCTCATAGTTGGGAAGGGTAAATGGGGGCGTTACATATGACCAAATTATGTTATTTATTTATGGCCATTTAGCAATACCCAAAATTAAAATGGTGGGATTGAAACTTTTCAAAATTCTAAGTTTTATATTTTAAATTAAATAACAGCTTAAATGTTTTAAGGCCATTAAATCGAGAATTAGTTAGTTTTGGAAGTCGAGAAAAGTGTTTAGTAAAAATCATTATTTTTGGAATTGGTGCAAATAAATAACATTTCGTATTGAAATAAGGGTCAGATTAACCCCTTAACTATCGTGGTAGAAGCACATTTGACCCTCCTTAACTGTTTGGATCAATTAGACCCTTCAATTATTAAAATAGACTCATTTAAGCACTTCAAATTTTAAAATACCTATTATACCCTCATTTGAGGAATATTTCATATAATTTCTCAATCTAAAAAATAAAATAATAATCATTTAAAACTAAAACCTGGAGTAATTTTTTAAAAAAATAAATATAATAAAAATTGAAGTTTTTTATAAATATATTTATTTAATGGACATTACTTAAGATATACTTTAGAGATATATACATATCTTTCTAGATTTTTATAGAAGATATGATTTAATCCTTATATATAGGACAAAATATTGTAATTCTCTCTACACATCAATGAATAATAATATTCTCTATTTTCCTCTCCATCGTGTTCTCTCTATTGTCTTCTCTTTATTATTGCTTATCTCCGATATTGAAGGATTCGATTTACAACACATTATCAGCACGAGTGTTCTACCAATTCTCATAAATATTTGGAGTTGTCTTAGGAAAGAATCGTGTCATTCCTCCAAGGTAATTATATAATTTTTACGATTGTATGAACCCTAATATTATTTTATTTGTCCGTTTTCTTTCCGCTTTGTACGGTGTGTTGGTCCCGGTTTTCAGAGTATGAACGTTAGCAGCGGAAATAATGATAAATGTTTTCTTGCACGCTGGTTACACCGACCTGTCAGCTGGTGAATTAAAACTTAGAATATTTAGCCTTGTTTGCACAGTTATTTATCAGTTTCAGAATATACTCCAACACTTGTGTGCTGGGTTTAAAATATGACTGAAGAGCATAAAGCTGATAAATAACAAAAGGATTTTTATAGTGGTTCGATCAATCGATCTACGTCCACTCTCCAGTCGAAGCACTGGAAATTCCACTAAGAGTAATCGGTTACAGGTGTCCTACGATCTATCTCTAGCTGGTGAATGCCTTGTCCACCAGTTCACTAGATCAACCGCTCCCGGTCCTGGTTCCCTCTTCAACTCTTCTCAGCTGGCGGAGTGCGAGCACGTCACTTCAACCTCCTCAGCTCACTGGGTGTTTTAGTTCTCCCAAGAACGTATATCTCACTACGGCAAGGTACGCCCGTAATAACTCAAGTGCTGGGATGCACAGGAGCTGCTGTGAACTCTCTCGGAAGAGAAAGAACACCTAATGAGATCTTTAACTTACAAGTGTAAAACTTGAAGTCTCGTGTTTGATAAATCAACACACGGAAAGCTTATGGAAAGCCTCGAAAGTTCTGTAAGTATTTTGACAGCGTTTTTGCTAGTTCGTGCGTAAGAATTTCAGGGGGTTTGAATGTTAACGGTTCCGACGTATTTATAGACGCGGGATCCGATTCAAACTTTCTAGCCGTTTGGACTCATCCGAAAAGGTGTCAGACCTGGGATGTCCTTCTGACGGCGGTAGGTATGTTTTTCCGGAAAGGACCCATACCTTCGACCGCTTTATCTGACACAGATCTCTTTGTGTCAGAACGGCTTTATTAGTCAGTCCGAGGAATAAGACTAGTGTCTTGTGATAAATAGACTTTAAGGTATCCCCTTCCTTAAAGTCATACTTTGTCAGTCGATTCCTCAGCGAATCTTCTTTTTGTCTCTACGGCGCTGGGAGAGAGAATCTGGAATTCTGCTGGTAACATCTGACTGGTAGAACATTCTGGTGATCTTGTGCTGGCAGTCTCTGCTGGTGACTAGCCCTGGCATAATCTAAGTCTACCAAATGTCTGGATGTTAATTCTTCTTGGAATCTCCCATGACTGGTGAAATCACCGCTGGTGAATAGTGTAGGCAAGAACACGTATTCTGCTGGTAAGATTTGTCAGCCGCCTGCTGATGAAACCCTTCCCAACTGGTGAACAGTACCCAGTCATAAGCGCTTCTCATGCTGGTGAACAGTGTCAGCACGAGTC
>JAPKLW010000446.1:0-19477 GCA_026898455.1 Plectranthus barbatus
CTCGGATTGATAATTTAACGTGAAATTGTGTGTCACTTCACACGACCATCAGTTATCTACGAATTTGATCAAGTCAAAAGATTTGGACTTCACATTCTTCTTGAAATGTTGCTTTGCTTCCTCCATGTTAGTCCCAGCCTCCACATTTTCCTCTGAATCACACAAAGCCCAACAGTATTTAATCCGAAGCAGTTTCATAGTTTGCTTAGATCTTTGTCCGAGGCTGCATTCTCAATCCTTCAATTTCCCACCCATATAGGTCTCCATGTGGCGCATGGCATAAACACCGCAATCGACAAAGTTTGTAGTTGTTCTCCAGCTCATTTTTAACCTCTCAATGTTTGCTTTTTCAATTATCTTGTATATTTCCATGCATTTGTTCTTCAAATATATCACAAAATATTCGACCTGTAATAGATAAACATATTAAATTTATAATGCAATAATGGCATATGAATGTGAGACTAAAGTAATATATATTTCAATTATGTAATAATGTAGTATATATATAGATAATATAATGATTAACAATAACATAATGTCATATAATACTTTATGTATAATGGAATTATCATTTAATGTAATAACAACAGGTACATACTGTAATATAAAGCAATGTATTGAAAAAACCAAAATAATTTAATATATTCTTGCATATTGAGTTCCTAATTTACTAAGAAATGAAGATAAGGGGTTTTGGTAGTATATTGTTACCAGCTTGTGAGGAACTTTTTCATATTTTACTTCCAAAGGATCATTGTCCATTTGGTTGGAATTATCTAGAAGAACAATTTCCTTTCCTTTAAAATCAAAGACTACCACATAATAATGCTTGTTTTGGCACACAGGGAAGAAAACATGCACATCATTAATATAGCATTATTAACATAACAAATAATAATCCATATATATATATATATACCATGTCGATTTTTGAAAGGTCCACGCCTTTGTTCAAAGCTAGCTCATTATCCAAAGTTCTAAAATATTTAGTCTTAACTCTCTCATCATCCCACTTCTTTGGCTTGTCAATCAAGTTATAGCTCTGTTATTAGAGAAACAAAGTTAAATTATTGAATAAAATAATAAAATCGATCAATTTACTTACACTAGAATATGTAGTGAAAAACAATCTGCTTGGTGAATCTTTTGATCTAAGTTTCTCCTTCAAGTTTAGGTGGGAACACCATGCATTTACCACACCAGCATAAAGAGTTACCAATGGTAATATTGAATGAAACTCTAATCTTGTAACTGAAACCTTATTATCATCATACACAATATCTTCTCTGCATAAAAAGTGGTTAATCACAAGTCTACGAAATTATTATATAATGATATATGACAAATATGACAATTTTTTTTATCCATTCAAATGGTCGGCAATCATCATCCAATAGTATACATTTCTTTCTAAATTTTCAAAACGAGCAAATGGATCTAAAATTCCCAGCTGAAAAGGCTATATTAGTTTGCTTGATTTTTTTCCTTTGATGTGCTCCCATTGTTTTTATTCTTATCAATGGTTCATCATCCTTAAAAAATAAAATTAAACATGTATTATGTAGTTGAAAATTCTATTATAAAATACAAATAACTTAAAGATGAAATAGAAATGCAATAAATACCTCAAAATCACCTTCCGAATCACATTGCAGAATTTCTTGTTCAATGATTTTTTCTTTTCCTCTTGGCTCATTTGCAACCTGTCATCATATTGTGATTGATTTATAAATATATTATAACTCATTGTAAAACAAAAATTCAATATAATTAGTAGATAAGATATATATTACACCTGTTATTCTGCATCTTGTTCATTTACTTCCTGGTTTGGTGTTTTCTGTTGTTCATCATCAAAGATTGCACCAGGATTCTCAACTATTACCTTTCAAGATCCTTTTAAAATAATTCAGATTTTTAGATTTTGATAATGAATGAATTGTGGTGGGATTGTAAAGAAACTTAAAAAATTATACCTCCAAAATATTTCTGACTACTTCCTCTGGATTTTCTTGTTCCTTTCCAGTATCAGTTGACTCCTCTTCTCTCTGTGGTTTAGTATCAGTTGACATCATGAACTTGGAAGTTTCCATTGCAATCTTGAATCTTGGATTTTCCATCACATTGGGAGTTGCCTGCTTGTGCTTGTTTAAAAATTCTGACATTGCAACAGCAACAGAGGACAAAGAAGTTATGATACTTGTTGTGTATGCTTCGCAGTCTTCAGGATTTGCATCATCCACTGTCTTCTTCAGATTTTCTCCATTAGCTTTGTTTTTTAAAACATCATCATCTCCCTCATTTTTCTTCTTCATGTTCTCAACATTTATCACTGCATCCTTCAATATGTACCTAGGCTCGAGGTAACCTTTACAAAATCCTTAATCTTTATCAATCTCATCATTTTGTCTTTTCTTCAAAATTTGAGCAGTCTATCCAGTTACGGTTGGGAATGTTCTGTCTACTAGCCGTTTGTAGGGAACTACACGATCCACATAATACATCTATAAAGATATAAAAATAGGCATACATAATGTACTGTTCAGTTGACAAACAATGTAATGTACAATTCACAATTAATGTAGCATGACAAGTAACAACATAAATCTAATATTCATGTTAATAAATATACAATAAATACATACATAATGTAATATAAAAAACATAAATATTGAATACGATTGCAATTATATTGTACCGATGATGTGACTAAAAGGCTTTCTGGTAAGATTATGACATCTGTGTTTGGGTGGATGTTAAAGTTTGATGGAAATGCTTCAAAGCTTTTAGATTTCTTGGGTGCAATAGATGATGCTGGGAAGTCAATATCTGGGATTGAGGAAAACACACTTGTGGGTAACAAGAAACAGATGTTTACAAATTTTTATGGTGCTGATGTTCCTGATACTATTGATGTTCATCCACCGAATGTTGTGAAAACAAAGGGGAGTGGTGTTGGGTTTTGTATACTAAAAGCATTTATTACTATGAGTATACATTTGACTTTTCTCCTATCTGTTGAACAAACTTACATGCACGTAATAATGGTATCCTCCTGTCTCACCGATAGGGACGATCATTAGGCGTGTTGTAGATCGCAGAAGACAGTATTATCACTTGACCTAGTGAGACATAAATATTATCACAGCCGAGACAGCGTTGAGGATATGTCTGTCCGGATGGCTGCAGCATAGTCGGAAGAAGTAATCTGTCTTGGTTACTTGATATGCTGGTACGCAAGGGTGGCGTATTGATTGGACCACATTGAGATGTATTTATCTGTCTGACATCAGCGAATACAAGATCTAATTCTTGATTGAGTCCAAACCCTAATGAAGGTTCAGGGGTAAGCACGGGTTGACTGTTGCTTTGATTTTCCATGGTGGAGAGCCTTAGTAACGTGCTCGTATATCCGCATTTTGGGTAGCAGCAGTTCGTGTAGTACAACCTGAGATTGAACTTAGGTAACCATATCCGAGTAATAGGATGGGGAAATTCCCTGAGGAGCTCAATAATGTTCATCGTGTCAAAGTCCTGCAGGCTTATTAAGTTCAGGCACGAGTGATAAGGTTTGAGTGGTACTGCTCAGGAAAATAAGATATTAATTAATTGTAGATAGAGCTTGTCAGAAGCTCCGATTAATTAATGAATGTCCGATAACCTTAAATATGGGGATTCTCAGATAAATGCAGCCCGTTCTCACAACGTGGTAATACAGAGGTAGGTCAATATTAATTCTGTGGTGAAAAAGAATTAATATTAATTGATTAATTGTGTCCTGGGTTGTGGACATGATAATTAATTAATTCATAGGCCCACTTTATTATTTACATTAGGTCCCAGGTCTGGCCCAATTAAATATGATGAAAAAGGCCCAGTAGCCCATTAGGGTTAAAACTCTAGGTCTATAAATAGACAGTTCTCTCTCTGAAACCCTAGCCACCACGGAACATTCAAATCAGTTTGAAACCCTAGGGAGAGAGAGAGCAGGGGTGGCGCCTGTGTTTGGGAGGAGAAGGGATTTCGACTCCGGCTTACACATCACAGATCTCTGGAATCCTCACCAGTAGCAGATCTGAGCAGCATTGGGATACAGATCTGAAGATCTGATCTGGAGAACAAGATTTCTTCCTTTCTATTTTTCTTTATTTTGGTTAAATCAAGAAATTAGTTTACTAATTACTGTTTCCGTAGATTTAATTGAATCGCGTGGTTGAATTAAAGATTGTATATTCAAACGCGAAAGATCGGATCAGACTCTATAGATTAACGGTAATCTCTATATCCACGCATTAAATTCATAGGAGCATGCTAGGGTTTATGAATTGCCTATCGTATTCAACATCCATGTTTGGTCCTGCTTATTTGGATTTGGTGATTCGGTTCATGGGAAATCCCTACAAGTGGTAGTCGTTGGATATCACGTGTAGAAAAAGCAAAGCAAGAGAAGAAACCAAAGCGAAGATGTAAGAAATGCAAGCAAGTAGCAAATCAAGATTCTGGAAACTGTGGCAAAATTAAAAAAAAATGATATGTAATAATGATTTACTTTATGCAGGATGTAATAACTCAAATTTTTTGGTGTTGCTACTATTTCTTTCATAATTAATAAACTAGGTATACAATTGAAGTTTATACTTTTCTTAAAATTTGTATGTTCGTTTTTTATTTTATTTTTATATTAGCATGCTAAGTTTTTTTTTTTACAACTGAATAGACATAACAGACATAATGTAAATGAGTAGAGTAGATAATGTACTAACTATTGCAGAAATAATGTACAAAATCTTGCAGTCATAATTTACCATTCTCTTATGTTTCAATTAATCATGAAAACAAATATTTCATTTTTTAAATTGATAAATTAATGTCGTGTTTGTAGTGAAATAATTTCTCCTTCTTTTTCGTTATCGAATAAAACACAAAATAAATATAATGTAAGATAGTATCTAATAAAATGTACCATTTGCACCTTAAATAATGTCATGAATCAGCTAGTTTTCATATTAATAGCAAAATTATGATAATATATTAAAATAGATCTGTATTTGAATCATTTATAATTGAAGTAATCCTAATTTTATTTACTATTGACAATTTAAGTTTTTATTTTAAAAATTGAAATATATCTTTTGTTTATTCATTATAATACCTGCATTTTAATAACATTTGAATACTAATATGCATTTAGGTAAAATAACATTGTTCATTGAACTTCATGTCCAGAAATCCTACATATTCATATTACAACTTAGCATATTAAAATCCCAAATAAACTGCACATTGGATTCAACCAAGTCTATTCAAATAAGTTCTTATAGTTATCTACGAATTTGATCAAGTCAAATGTAGCGCCCCAATTTTCCTTTCTGATTTGGTTGGGAACGCTACAGTGGCGTTGGTCAATTCCACAATAAAATTTCAACTGGTTGTATGAATTAAACAAAATGAACGCAAACAGTTGCAATCCAATGCATTCATACAATATTAATAAGACAACAGAAAGATAATCTCCAAGAAGTTATTACATGATTAAGGTAAATTCTCAATTTAACAAGAGGGAAAGAAATTATAGTTTTCAGAGGTTCACTGCAGCGGAAAGTTATGTAGAGGAGATATGCATATGAAGATGCATATCTCAGGATCTTGCTCTTATTTGTATCAGATAATCACTGCTTCAGCGCATTCACACCTCCTCTTCCTCGCTCTGGCCTTTTAACCTACACATTTTAGAAATAATGCGAGGGGCTGAGTACTAATGTACCCTGTGGAAACATGCCCAAAAACGTACATTTATAAGTATGAAAGCTATGCCACACACACAGGAAATTCACGAGTTATGTTGAAAATAACGTGAATTCCTAAAACATTTATATTTTCCCTGCAGGAAAATTTTAGAATGAAGTCATATCTGTTTTATCGTTTTGTAACCTGAAGTTTGCTTACTTCCGAGTTACGATGAACAACTAAGAATGGTGTGATCCACTCTCACTGTCATCAATTAGTGCACTGATCTCAGGGCATACCTGTGAGACCCGATCGATTTCATATGTACCTCGTACCTCTCCTTATCACACCGTGAGGTGTCAGCACTCCAGCTGAGGGACCTGAGAATTATGGAGCTAGTGGCTCGACGTTCATAGGATAGCAATCCTCTTCATTATTAATAAGGTTTAGCGCGAGCCTTGGTGCCTGGTTCAGACCTTATAAATTTATCTCTCCGGGAGTTTAATCAATCAGAGGTTCAGATATGACATCACAAAAATATTTGGCATAGACAGTCAGTTTAAAAAAAACATTTATTTACACATTTTGGAAAAATGAGCTTAAAGCTCGAAAAGGCAATTTTTGGATTTTTACCGAAATAGTCCCCACATTTTCAAGAGCGTATGAATTTGAGATGAATTTATAGAGTTGATGAGCGTTGGTGATTCCTTGTGATTCCTTCAAACATCATTACGACATAAAAATACGTTAGAATTCATAGTCTAACTATTAAATAGATAGCTTTTAGTTGATGTGTTAGGATTTCAGGTTTTGGTTCTACTGACTGGACTTGACTGACAACAGACGGTTCGACACGCACTCCTCGTATATTAAGGCATGCATGGAACTCAATAACCTTTCTAAACAATTTATCCCCTTGAAACATGTATGTGACTTCAACCAAACACAACTATATAAGTTAACCAATTCACGGTCAACGAACTAATTTAAATTAAGTACGATTATATATATTAAATGGTTAAACCCATAATCGACAATGCTTTAAACGATTCAAAATAATCTAACGCCCACTTCGTGCCGACCCTGTTGCCAATCCACCTTCCGATTACGAGTCTAATTTGATTACATAATTTACAATATTTATAAACACTTGAAATGTCGTTAAATCTAATTGACATAATCAATTAGCTAATTGAACAAACTACACAAATATAACATAAGTTAATATAACAAATCATAATAAATAATAATTAAATAAAATTTTAAATATATATATATAATAATATATATACATATATATATTTATATATTTATACTTGTATGTGTGTATGTAATAATATATAAATATATATATATATATATTTACGTGTGTGTATAATAATAATAATCTATATATATAGATATACTTGTGTGTATGTGTGTATAATAATATAATAATATAAACATATATATATGTACTCATGTGTGTGTGTTTACGGGAAATTAATTTTTTTCTTCTTCTCTTCTTCAATATTACACACACACACACACACACACACATATATATATATATATATATATATACGCCGAAAAATAAAACAGGAAGCAGGGTAGCCGTGTCTTCTCGCCGCCGGCAGCTTCGACCATCGCCGAACCCGTCGGTCGACTCAGCCACGCCGACCGACGTCGGAGAAGAAACAGCAGCGGTTCAGAGCAGCAGCTGTTCGCGCGATCAACAGCAGTTCGCGAATTCCGCCGGCTCTGCCCCGGCGACTCCGTCCTCTGTCACCTATCCTAACCGACTCTACATTGACCCAAGACCATGAAATGCACCATGAACTCGCCGCAAAACTGAAATATCAGCTGGAGAAGAAGGAGAGACGAAGCTCACCTCGCGTTTCTTTCACGGAGGCGGCGGCGATGTTCCGGTGAGTGGGTCGGCTGGGGATCGGTATCAAAATGCTCTTGATTTCATGAGGAACACGAATATGTAAACTAAACAGAGTTTCGTTGTCAATTTAATGATTTATGCATATTGGTGCGGAAATCCCGACTTACCGTCGCAGCGACTTCGGACAGCAATATCTTCCTCGTCTCACGACAGAATTGGGTGATCTCGGTTGCTGTGTAAACTACGTACTACAGGCTTTGAGTGGGTGGTGGTGGTGCGTCGGAATTTTGTGGGAATGATGCCGGAATTTAGTGATGAACAGGTGCAGTTGGAAGGTTTTGTGTGCAGAGATTGGTGCGGAAATTCCGACTTACTGTCGCAGCGACTTTGGACGGCGATTTCTCCCTTGTTTCACGACGAAAATTTGTGTTCTCAACTGCTGCGTGATCTCTGAATTACAGGCTATATGAGGGTGGTGATGGCACGGCGAGATGTTTGTCTGAGGGTGGCCGGAAAGTGGGGTGAATAGGTGTAGTTGGGAGGATTTTTGCGTAGGGATTAAATAGGGTGAAGGCTGGACTTGTTAGTCTTGGTCTTTGCTAGCACATGCATGCAATTTATTATAAATCTTAGGTGATATCTTAGGGGATATCTCCTGAAATAAAAGCCCATCCCCTCTGAAAATTCTCCTAGCCTCATTTCCTTTCAATTTCCCCAGCTGTAAGGTAGCATGTGTGTGCATACCTTAGGTAAAATCTTAGGAATATTTGCCATAAATTTCCTGCTCCCTCCTTGACCATTTCTGGGCCCGTTTCTTCTCAACTTGTGAAATAGGTGATAGGTTTTAGGAGTAGCATGTGGTTGAAGAAGGAAATACATGCAAGAAGATCTCATCATATCTTCCTTATTTAAATTCGTACATTCCCCAAATATTTCTCCATGCATTTGTTGTTTCCAAACTTGTAAAATATAAGTATATGAATTTATTCACAATTTAAATTTTTGCATTCTTTTATAAAATTCTTCATGTTACCACCAATTCACCATTTCCCAATTTGTAGAAAATAAATATGTCTATAACCTTTAAATTTTATTCCATGAATTATTTCTCGGATATTACATTAACCCCACCTTAAAAAAATTTCGTCCCTGAAATTTTCTAGGGGTTTTCAAATAATTCAGGATATTTTTCCTTCATTTTATCCTCAAGTTCCCACGTAGCTTCTTCTTGTCCGTGGTGATTCCACTGGACCTTCACTAGTGGAATAGATTTTGTCCTCAGCTCCTGGAACTTCTTGTCCAGTATTGCTATTGGTTTTTCTTCATAACGCAAGCCTGGATTTAACGTGACTTCTTCTTGACGTATCACATGACTTGGATCGTATACGTATTTCCTCAATCGTGACACGTGAAAAATGTTGTGTACGTTTCCCAAATTTGGCGGTAAAGCCAAGCGATAGGCGACTTGGCCCATTCGCTCCAAAATTTCATAGGGACCTATGAATCGAGGCCGTAGTTTTCCTTTTACACCGATCCTGATAATGCCTTTCGACGGTGAGACCTTTAAGAATACTTTGTCTCCAACCTCGAACTGCAGTTCAGTCCATCGGGTATCTGTGTATGACTTTTGTCTACTCTGAGCATCTTTGATTCTTTCCCTTATCTGTCTGACAATTTCAATCATTTCGCCAATAGCATCTGGCCCAAGTATTTTCCTTTCTCCTACTTCATCCCAGTAAAGTGGAGATCGACACTTTCTCCCATATAAAGCTTCATACGGAGCCATGCCGATGGTTGCCTGATAACTGTTGTTATAAGCGAACTCAATCAGCAGCAAAATTGGCTCCCAACCTCCTCCTCGGTCCAAAACGACCGTTCTCAGCATATCTTCGAGGGTTTGAATAGTCATCTCTGATTGACCATCAGTCTGCGGGTGAAAAGCCGTACTGAAATTTAGACGGGTTCCCAGCTCCTTTTGCAGACTAGTCCAGAATCTGGACGTAAACCTCGCATCCCGATCAGAGGTAATAGTTACTGGCACTCCATGTAACCTGACTATTTCTTTGACATATTGTTGTGCCAGTTTGTCTGATCCGTGTGTTATTCGGATTGGCAAAAAATGAGCACTCTTCGTTAGACGATCCACGATTACCCAAATAGCATCGTTACTCTTCTGGGATCGCGGTAAGCCTGTGACAAAGTCCATGGCTATATGTTCCCATTTCCAGTCCGGGATATCTAACAATTTCAATTTTCCATATGGCCGTTGATGTAACGCTTTTACCTGTTAACATGCCAGGCATTTCTCGACATACATGGCCACATCATTCTTCATGCCGTCCCACCAAAAGTTTCTTTTCAGATCCTGGTACATTTTAGTGCTACCAGGGTGGGCTGTATACGGCGTGTCATGAGCCTCGCTCATGATTTTGTTCCTGAGCTCTGCACTGTTTGGCACAAGAATCCTATTTCTGTGCATTAGTGCATTATCAGGTACCTCACTATAATCTTTTGCTTTTTCCATCCTGATTTTCCGACGAAGTCTTTCCAAATCGTCATCCTTTCATTGTGCCTCGATAATCCTTCTCCTCAAATCTGGCACAACACTTAAAGCTGCAATTTCACACCTTTCTCTCATCGAAGGTGAGACAATTTCCAGGTGTAGTCTTTCAAAGTCCTTGATCAGTTGTTCCTCCTTTGTGATTAAAGATTCCAATTGTGCTGCACCTTTCCGGCTTAAGGCGTCAGCCACTGAGTTTGCCTTGTCATGGTGATAATTGATTGTTAGATCGTAGTCATTGACTAGTTCCAACCATCGTCTCTGTCTCATATTCAGGTTCTTCTGCTCGAAAAAATATTTCAAGCTCTTGTGATCCGTGAATATGGCACATTTCACACCATATAGGTGATGTCTCCAGATTTTGAGAGCGTGAACCACTGCTGCTAGCTCCAGATCGTGCGTTGGGTAAATCAACTCATGCGTTCGAAGTTGTCTTGATGCATAGGCTATTACTTTGCCATCTTGAATCAATACGCAGCCAAGTCCATTTTTAGAGGCATCTGTGTATACCTCATAATTCTTTTCTGCCTCTGGAACTGCAAAAACTGGTGCTGTCGTCAGACATTCTTTTAGCCTTTGGAAGCTGTCTTCACACTCTTTTGTCCATTCGAACTTAATTCCTTTCTGAAGTAGTCGTGTCATTGGTTTTGCTATCTTTGAGAAACCTTCTATGAACCTTTGGTAATAACCTGCTAATCCGAGAAAACTTCAGATTTCATTTGGTGTAGTGGGTGACTTCCACTCTATCACCGTCTGTATCTTAGCAGGGTCCACCTTGATTCCTTCAACTGACACAATGTGACCAAGGAAAGTCACTTCTTTAAGCCATAACTCACATTTGCTGAATTTGGCGTATAACTTTTCATTCCTGAGTGTCTGCAGAACGGTTCTCAAGTGTTGCTCGTGTTCTCCCTCGTCCTTGGAGTAAACAAGGATATCATCAATGAATACTAAGACAAAATTGTCTAGATATGGGTGAAACACCCTATTCATCAAATCCACGAACACCGTTGGGGCATTTGTGAGTCCAAATGGAATCACCACGAACTCGTAGTGGCCATACCTTGTTCTAAAAGTTGTCTTCGGTATATCATCCTTCCGAATTTTTAGCTGGTGATATCCCGATCGAAGATCTATCTTTGAGAACACGCTGGCTCCTTTTAATTGATCGAACAAATCATCAATTTTGGGCAGGGGATATCTGTTCTTCAGGGTTAGCTTATTCAATTCCCTGTAGTCGATGCACACCTCATCGATCCATCCTTCTTCTTCACGAACAAGAATGGGGCTCCCCAAGGTGATACACTTGGCCTTATGAATCCCAAGTCTAAAAGTTCTTGTAGTTGTACCTTCAGCTCTTGAAGTTCCTTTGGTGTCATTCGATAGGGTGCCTTGGAAATCGGTGCTGCTCCTGGTTCCAGGTCGATCACGAATTCCACTTACCTATCTGGTGGTAAGCCTGGCAATTCTTCTGGAAAGATGTCTTCAAACTCCCTAACTACTGGTACATCATTAACTAAAATTTCTGGTTTTTCTTCCTTTTCTAAGTAAACTAGAAATGCCTGATTCTCAGGTCTTCGTATCAGTTTTATGGCTTGGAGTACTGATATTACAGGTACTCATTGGTTTCTCTTGAATCCATACAGACAAGTTTCTTCTCCAGTCGGTTGGAAAAGAACAATCTTTCGTTCTCTACACAAAATCGTAGATTTGTGTTCTGACAACCAATCCATTCCGACTATCACATCCACATCGTGTAGATCTAGGACGTTTAGTTCGGCTATAATTATCTTATGATTACTTATTTGGATTTCCAAATTGCGACAAACTAGAGTAGTGGTAGTCATATCTCCTGAAGGCATAGCTACCCTCAATTCTTGTCTACCCTTTTCTACTTTAAGTTGCAATGCATCAATGCAAGTTGATGATATGAAGGAATGGGATGCTCCC
Source organism: Plectranthus barbatus (assembly GCA_026898455.1). Classification (NCBI taxonomy): domain Eukaryota; kingdom Viridiplantae; phylum Streptophyta; class Magnoliopsida; order Lamiales; family Lamiaceae; genus Plectranthus; species Plectranthus barbatus. The sequence continues at coordinate 12,111 of JAPKLW010000446.1, forward strand.
GTATTGAATACTACTATGGCAGGTACGTTATTAATAATGCCCATACCTGCCAAGTTTCCTTCGTCTCTATTACCATCAATTGCATAGGTCCTGACTCCACGGGGTGGTGGTTTGTTTGCTTGTTGTCCCTCATTGTTTTGACGAGGCGGTGATTGCCTTTCCTTCATGTTCCCTCTCCTCTTCCTCCTTGCGGTTGGCGAGCTCCCTGAATTGCCTGAAGTTGCTGGTTGGCAAGCCTCGGGGCATTCTGTCTATTCCCCGTTCTAGATTGGGCTGTAGGATATTGTCTAGCAAAATGTCCTGCGACTCCGTAGTTATAACATTGGTTACCTGTTGTCAGGCACCTCCCATAGTGTCTTTTCCCACATCTATTACATTGCGGGGTCACCATACTTCTATAATCGTTCCTTGGAACAGCTGGTGCCTCAAACCTACGATAGGTTTGATCATTATTGCGGCACGACTGGAAACAATTGTCTCTTTGGTCCTGCCTTTTCTGGTTTCCGGACCCTTGGTTGTTGGATCACTGTGGTTCCTCCCATTTCATTTGATGGCTAGTTGGCATCAAGCTCCGCTCCTGCATGACCCACTGTGGCAACTTCTTTTTCGTTCCTGATAATTCAAACCAGGAAAAATGGAGAGATGGGTTCTGATCTCTTCCCTCAATCCCTCTCTGAACTTTTCCGCTAACTTTTCCGGCGTATCCACTTGCCTAGTTGCATACTGGATTAGATCACAAAACTTTAGATCGTATTCTCCTACAGTCATACTCCCCTGATCGAGTAAGAAGAACTCGATCTCCTTGTCCTTCCTGTACTGCTTTGGCACGTATTTATGATATAGTGCCTGTTTAAAACTTTCCCAAGTCAACTGTTGAGTTTCCTCCGGCGTGAGAGCTTTGGAATACGTCTCCCACCATCTATCAGCTCGACCTACCAGTTGGTATGTCATGAAGTGAAGTTTATATGCTTCTGAGCACTGCATGTGCTGAAATATCTTTTCAAGTGCACGGACCCATTCCTCAGCCTCGGAAGGGTCTCCGGCTCCATTGAAAGTTGGTGGGTGCTATTTTCGGAAGGTTTCAACCAACATAAAAGACGTAGGAAGCTGAACTGGCTCGTGCCTGTGTGGTTGTTCTTTGGGCTCTCTGACCGATACATTATCCCCAACAGATTGCGCTTCGAAGTTCGGCACAACTTCTGGATGCGGAATATCGACGAACGTTGGAGTGTCGTGATCAGCTGGTGGATTTGCTCTTCCCCGACCTCTTCCTCGGCCACGTCCACGTCCACGGCCTCGGCCTCTTCCTCTTCTAAAAATCTCAATGTTTGCAGACATACTGCAACACCGTTCTTTATTAATAATCAATCGATTTATAATTAAAATAAAATAGCACTTAACCTAGGTTATACGTGTCTCAAGCAAATATCTTCAAACAGTTATAATAACACATATGACAGAATGCTAAAACATGAGCAATCATCAAGTCATAATAAAACTACGATCAGCATAATCAGTTAGTTAGGCTAAGAACAGTGACTGGTTCCACGAAGAATCAGACTCGACGACGACATCTGATGGTATCGTCGACCGAGGTCCGGTCTGGGAAAGCACATAAGGGAAAAAGTGTGCTTATTCCCAATCAAACGGATGTCCCCAAGTCACTCGCCTACCTACAAAAATCTAAAATAAGTAGCATAGTCAGTAGTGTGTCCATAATATACAGAAATATGTGATAATCATCCCGTCTGCTCACTGTCCCTCATAATCATCATCAGCATCATCAGGATCTGCAGCTGGATATGGAATCTCCTGCTCCACCTCCTGCTCCCACGGATATGGTGCAATCGGCGATTGCATGTGGTGCTGGTACGTGCTCCGGCACAGGAGGCTCATCAATATGATCAGCAAAGGCGTATAGGTTGGGTGCCTGCACTGAGTGGGGAATAGCGTCAAGTAGCCCATCGAAGGGGTGTGGCGGTAGTAGCTCTGGATATGGTAGTGGTGGGAATGGTCCCAACGGCAGCTAGGGTGGTGGAATAAGTGCCCCTACCTGAAATGGCAGTGGATCTAACACCAGCGGTGTCGGGATATCGATCAGTGGCCCAGGAGGTGGGTTGCCTGTACTAAGTATCTGGCCAATCAGCTCGTCTATGAAGGGTCAGAACATCCCGATCCACTCTCTGGTATCTGCCCTCTTATAGAAATAAAAGAAGGCAGTCTGTCGGACCCATCGGGTCCATCGATCTGGTACTAACTCCACGACCCGATCCATCGCCTCGTATCCCCCAACTTCTAAAGGCTCCACTGTCTCCCACTCTGCGAGGTATGCCATCAGCATAAGGGCTAGTCCCTCCTCAGTGAAACGAGAGTGAGCCCAAAAATGTACAACTCTGGCTCGTAAGGATCCATCTGTCATATCAAGTAGACTGTCAGTACTAATCAAATCAAAGAAGTAAATATGATGCATGTCACCCGTCCTATGACTCCATCGAGGTAGGCTCGACGTCTGACTCATCCCACTACGTGTCTCGGTGGCTCTGTAGTCCTTCGATACACTATGCTGAGGATCGTTGAGATCCTTGTGCTGACTCAAGTCTGACAGTAAATGCCAGTTTCACCGCGTGCTATCTGCACACGTAATCACACCGACTCGTAGATTCTGCCCCACTAGTCAAACTGACGACTGTACATCGATGATAAATCTCCCCAAGACGACCAACCTGTAATATAGAACAACTCTCCGCGAGCTGTTTGACCCAGTCAGTAGCCAAAACCTGGTTTATCCCTATTTAGCCTAGGAGGCTATCATTGCATGTTTGGAATCATTAAGCTCAAATCATACTCTATATTATCTCAAATAATAACACATATTTGACATTGCTTGCATATTAAAACGTGACTTTTATATTGATAAAATGTATTCTTTTAGAAATAAACATTTTATGATCACATTACATGAGAATGTTTAGCAGAATAGATTCAACGCTGAATAATTAATTCGTATATAGCACTAGCGGAAATAAATTCCAACGCTAAGCTTAAACAACATATCAATCACTAGCCTTAGCAAAATAGTAAATGCTAAGCCGGATGACAGTACATTTCTCTTGCAATATTTTCAAAACTCGATCAAATGAACTCAAAAGTTCAATTCATTTACCCTGTTTCAGGTGGAATTGTGATATCATCATGCATTATCAAAACATTTGGCAAGCGGTTAGTCAAAATATTACCTTGTAGGTTAAGCCGGTGAGAAAGGAGTGTGACGCGCGAAGTGATTACCTTTTTATCGATCAACCTCCGAATCAAAAGAAGTCTTAGATACCAGAGCGCAAGAAAACGACAGCTCTGATACCACTTCTGTAGCGCCCCGATTTTCCCTTCTGATTTGGTTGGGAACGCTACAGTGGCGTTGGTCAATTCCACAATAAAATTTCAACTGGTTGTATAAATTAAACAAAATGAACAGAAACAGTTGCAATCCAACGCATTCATACAATATTAATAAGACAACAGAAAGATAATCTCCAAGAAGTTATTACATGATTAAGGTAAATTCTCAATTTAACAAGAGAGAAAGAAATTATAGTTTTCAGAGGTTCACTGCAGCGGAAATTTACGTAGAGGAGATATGCATATGAAGATGCATATCTCAGGATCTTACTCTTATTTGTATCAGATAATCACTGCTACAACGCCTTCACACCTCCTCTTCCTCGCTCTGGCCTTTTAACCTACACATTTTAGAAATAATGCGAGGGGTTGAGTACTAATGTACCCTGTGGAAACATGCCCGAAAACGTGCATTTATAAGTATGAAAGCTATGCCACACACAGAGAAAATTCACGGGTTTTGTTGAAAATAACGTGAATTCCTAAAACATTTATATTTTCCCTGCAGGAAAATTTTAGTATGAAGTCATATCTGTTTTACCATTTTGTAACTGGAAGTTGGCCTACTTACGAGTTACGATGAACAGTTGAGAATGGTGTGATCCACTCTCACTGTCATCAATTAGTGCACTGATCTCAGGGCGTTCTGTGAGACCCGATCGATTTTATAGGTACCTCGTACCTCTCCTTATCACACCGTGAGGTGTCAGCACTCCAGTTGAGGGACCTGAGAATTACGGAGCTAGTGGCTCGACATTCATAGGATAGCAATCCTCTTCAATATTAATATGGTTTAGCGCGAGCCTTGGTGCCCGGTTCAGACCTTATAAATTTATCTCTCCGGGAGTTTGATCAACCAGAGGTTCAGATATGACATCACAAAAACATTTGGCATAGACCGTCAGTTTAAAACAAAAACATTTATTTACACATTTTGGAAAAATGAGCTTAAAGCTCGAAAAGGCAATTTTTGGATTTTTACCGAAATAGTCCCCACTTTTTCAAGAGCGTATGAATTTGAGATGAATTTATAGAGTTGATGAGCGTTGGTGATTCCTTGTGATTCCTTCAAACATCATTACGACATAAAAATACGTTAGAATTCATAGTCTAACTATTAAATAATTAGCTTTTAGTTGATTTGTTTGGATTTCAGGTTTTGGTTCTACTGACTGGACTTGACTGACAACAGACGGTTCGACACGCACTCCTCGTATATCAAGGCATGCATGGAACTCAATAACCTTTCTAAACAATTTATCCCCTTGAAACATGTATGTGACTTCAACCAAACACAACTATATAAGTTAACCAATTCACGGTCAACGGACTAATTTAAATTAAGTACGGTTATATATATTAAGCGGTTAAACCCATAATCGACAATGCTTTAAACGATTCAAAATAATCTAACGCCCACTTCGTGCCGACCTGTTGCCAATCCACCTTCCGATTACAAGTCTAATTTGATTACATAATTTGCAATATTTATAAACCCTTGAAATGTCGTTAAATCTAATTGACATAATCAATTAGCTAATTGAACAAACTACACAAATATAACATAAGTTAATATAACAAATCATAATAAATAATAATTAAATAAAAGTTTTAAAAATATATATACAATAATATATATATACATATATATATTTATATATTTATACTTGTATGTGTGTATGTAATAATATATAAATATATATATATATATTTACGTGTGTGTATAATAAAATATATATATATATATATATATATATATATATATATATATATATATATAGATATACTTGTGTGTATGTGTGTATAATTAGGGGTGGCAATTGGGTTGGGTTCGGGTTGGCAGGTCGGGTTGAGACCTAATATTAACACATTATATGTCAACCCGAACCCGACCCATTTATTTTTTCGGGTCAGAAAGCTCAACCCGAACCCGACCTGTTTATTTTCAGGTCGACCCGAGAATGATCCAAATTACCCGTTTACTATTTATATAACTTCAAGATTTGACAATACTTATATGGAAAATCCAAAATTTTTTTAAACGTGGTTTATGTATATAATTTGGATTAAAAATTATTGAAAATTAGAATATATTGAATAGGAGTTAATATTATTCATTAAATTTTATAAATAAACATCAATATTCATTAGAATTAGATAAATCAACATCAGTCCATTGATTCCTAATCATATAATAACCTATTAGCCATCTCACGGATATTATATACAACCAAATCATAATTTTTTTATATTTATTTTTATCATGTTGCCGAGAGTTAATTTTAAAAGGGGAAATTGACTTTCACTTTATTTTAAACATTGATTAAAGGTTAATTATTCATGTTAAAAATTAACATTAATCAACATTATATTTTTAAGTTTTTAGATTTTTACTTTTTAGATTAATCTTGTTCAAATATTCTAACCAAATTTAAAAAATAAAATAAAATAATATATATATATATATATTAAATCAAAGTAGTCAAATAAATTGTTCACTCAAAAAATTCACATAATTTTTTATTTTTATTATATTTATTCTATTATATAACATATATACAATAAAAAAATAATTAAAAATATTTAAAAAATTTATTTTTTACTTTTTCTTTAAATTGTTATATCTCATTAATTTATTATATTTGCTATTTTTAAATTAATACAAATATAACATTATTATAGGATAATATTAAAATCAAATCTCATAGATTTTATGTTTAATGTACTTCTTTTTTATTTTTATTAAATGTATATATAATTTGACGTATAATGTAGAAAATAATTTAAATTATAATACGTGTAATATTAACGAATAAAAATTAAATAAATTAAAAATAATCTATAAAAAATGATAAGATATATAACTTTATTAATTTCATCTTAATAATTAATATCATAAAAATATCATAAAATTAATTTGCACATAGTGCGGGTGTAAATCATTGCATCACACTAATTTTATTTTGATTTAAATTTTATTTTACTTGATATATTTTAATGTTATAGCACATACATATATAATATATTTTAGTAAAACCTTATGTTTTCACTATTTTATATTTTTTTATAAGCTTTGAATTTTATCTAATTGTTTTGGTATTATCAAATATATAAAAATAGTTAGATGTATAATATAAAAAAATATATATTATATATATACTAATATAATATGTTTATAGTCTTACAATTATATTTTATTTTAAGTAATTAGATAATCTATCTATATATTAATAAGAGAATAGTGAAAAAACTATTCCCATAAAAAATATTATATCAATTTTATTTTTATACTAATATTTATTATATTAAAACATAAATATATTCTTTATAATAAAAGATATAAATAATTTATATTCGTCATTTTTTTTAAAATATTACATCCCACTAATTTATTATATTTACTATTTTTTATATAATACAATTATACTATCTTTAATAGGACAATTTTGTAATCAAACATCATAGAATTTGTGTTAGGTATATTTTTTTTATTATTACTATTATTATTATATGTGTATGATTTGATATATAATACATAATTTAATTTATATCATAACACAATAAATATAATATTGATGAATAAAAATTAAATATATTAAAAAATTTCTAAAATGGTAAGATATAAAATTTTATTAATTTTAAATTGATAATTTTGCGGGTTATTTGGGTTCGCGGGTTGACCCACAGGTGACCTGAACCCGACCCAAAATTTAATTGGGTTCGTGGGTTCAACCCAAAATTGACCCAACAGTTAAATGGGTTGACCCAACCCGCTAATTTCGTGTTAGGTTCAGGTCGGGTTGTCGGGTCGAGTCAGAGATTGCCGCCCCTATGTATAATAATATAATAATATAAACATATATATATGTACTCATGTGTGTGTGTTTACGGGAAATAAATTTTTTTCTTCTTCTCTTCTTCAATATTACACACACACACACACACACACACACATATATATATATATATAT
>JAPKLW010000446.1:19577-36503 GCA_026898455.1 Plectranthus barbatus
TAGTTTTCATATTAATAGCAAAATTATGATAATATATTAAAATAGATATGCATTTGAATCATTTATAACTGAAGTAATCCCAATTTTATTTACTATTAACAATTTAAGTTTTTATTTTAAAAATTGAAATATATCCTTTGTTTATTCATTATAATACCTGCATTTTAATAACATTTGAATACTAATATGTATTTAGGTAAAATAACATTGTTCATTGAACTTCATGTCCAGAAATCCTACATATTCATATTACAACTTAGCATATTAAAATCCCAAATAAACTGCACATTGGATTCAACCAAGTCTATTCAAATAAGTTCTTAAAGTTATCTACGAATTTGATCAAGTCAAAAGATTTGGACTTCACATTCTTCTTGAAATATTGCTTTGCTTCCTCAATTTTAGTCCCAGCCTCCACATTTTCCTCTGAATCACGCAAAGCCCAACAGTATTTAATCCGAAGCAGTTTCATAGTTTGCTTAGATCTTTGTCCGAGGCTGCATTCTCAATCCTTCAATTTCCCACCCATATAGGTCTACATGTGGCGCATGGCATAAACACCGCAATCGACAAAGTTTGTAGCTATTCTCCAGCTCATTTTTAACCTCTCAATGTTTGCTTTTTCAATCATCTTATATCTTTCCATGCATTTGTTCTTCAAATATATCCCAAAATATTCGACCTGTAATAGAAAAATATATTAAATTTATAATGCAATAATGACATATGAATGCGAGACTAAAGTAATATATATTTCAATTATGTAATAATGTAGTATATATATAGATAATATAATGATCAACAATATCATAATGTCATATAATAATTTATGTATAATGGAATTATCATTTAATGTAATAACAACAGGTACATACTGTAATATAAAGCAATGTATTGAAAAAACCAAAATAATTTAATATATTCTTGCATATTGCGTTCCTAATTTACTAAGAAATGAAGATAAGGGGTTTTGGTAGTATATTGTGACCATTGTGAGGAACTTTTTCATATTTTAATTCCAAAGGATCCTTGTCCATTTGGTTGGAGTTATCTAGAAGAACAATTTCTTTTCCTTTGAAATCGAAGACTACCACATAATAATGCTTGTTTTGGCACACAAGGAAGAAAACATGCACATCATTAATATAGCATTATTAACATAACAGATAATAATAATCCATCTATATATATATATATATATATATATATATACCATGTCGATTTTTGAAAGGTCCACGCCTTTGTTCAAAGCTAGCTCATCATCCAAAGTTCTAAAAAATTTAGTCTTAACTCTCTCATCATCCCACTTCTTTGGCTTGTCAATCAAGTTATAGCTCTGTTATTAGAGAAACAAAGTTAAATTATTGAATAAAACAATAAAATTGATCAATTTACTTACACTAGAATATGTAGTGAAAAACAATCTGCTTGGTGAATCTTTTGATCTAAGTTTCTCCTTCAAGTTTAGGTGGGAACACCATGCATTTACCACACCAGCATAAAGAGTTACCAATGGTAATATTGAACGAAACTCTAATCTTGTAACTAAAACATTATTATCATCATACACAATATCTTCCCTACATAAAAAGTGGTTAATCACAAGTCTACGAAATTAATTATATAATGATATATGACAAATATGACAAATTTTTTTATCCTTTCAAATGGTCGGCAATCATCATCCAATAGTATACATTTCTTTCTAAATTTTCAAAACGAGCAAATGGATCTAAAATTCCCAGCTGAAAAGGCTATATCAGTTTGCTTGATTTTTTTCCTTTGATGTGCTCCCCTTGTTTTTATTCTTATCAATGGTTCATCATCCTTAAAAAATAAAATTAAACATGTATTATGTAGTTGAAAATCCTATTATAAAATACAAATAACTTAAAGATGAAATAGAAATGCAATAAATACCTCAAAATCACCTTCCGAATCACATTGCAGAATTTCTTGTTCAATGATTTTTTCTTTTCCTCTTGGCTCATTCGCAACCTGTCATCATATTGTGATTGATTTATAAATATATTATAACTCATTGTAAAACAAAAATTCAATATAATTAGTAGATAAGATATATATTACACCTGTTATTCTGCATCTTGTTCATTTACTTATAGTTTGGTGTTTTCTGTTGTTCATCATCAAAGATTGCACCAGGATTCTCAACTATTACCTTTCGAGATCATTTTAAAATAATTCAGATTTTTAGATTTTAATAATGAATGAATTGTGGAGGGATTGTAAAGAAACTTAAAAAATTATACCTCCAAAATATTTCTGACTACTTCCTCTGGATTTTCTTGTTCCTTTCTAGTATCAGTTGACTCCTCTTCTCTTTGTGGTTGTGTTGTTTCCTGCATTTGCATAAAGTTATTGTATAAGTACATATAAATGTATTTGCTATTATATGAAGAACTAATATAGAATAAAATCTTACATTTTCTTTCTTTCTACGAAGTTTTTCTTGAGTTATATTCAACTCAAATGATGGATATCCTTGACTGTTTCTGACCTCTTGCATTCTCTCCGAGGTATCCATCATTTTATTCAAACGATCAAGCCACTCCGGGCTATCATCCCAAATATTTTGGCTAGCAACAACTGAAGGTGCTTCTGAACATTCACCTGTTGTTGCAGTTGACATCATGAACTTGGAAGTTTCCATTGCAATCTTGAATCTTGGATTTTCCATCACATTGGGAGTTGCCTGCTTGAGTTTGTTTAAAAATTCTGACATTGCAACAGCAACAGAGGACAAAGAAGTTATAATACTTGTTATGTATGCTTCGCAGTCTTCAGGATTTGCATCATCCACTGTCTTCTTCAGATTTTCTCCATTAGCTTTGTTTTTTAAAACATCATCATCTCCCTCATTTTTCTTCTTCATGTTCAAACCATTTATCACTGCATCCTTCAATATGTACCTAGGCTCGAGGTAACCTTTACAAAATCCTTAATCTTTATCAATCTCATCATTTTGTCTTTTCTTCAAAATTTGAGCAGTCTATCTAGTTACGGTTGGGAATGTTCTGTCTACTAGCCGTTTGTAGGGAACTACACGATACACATAGTAAATCCGTAAAGATATAAAAATAGGCATACATAATGTACTGTTCAGTTGACAAACAATGTAATGTACAATTCACAATTAATGTAGCATGGCAAGTAACAACAAAAATTTAATATTCATGTTAATAAACATACAATAAATACATACATAATCTAATATAAAAAGCATAAATAATGAATACGATTGCAATCATATTGTACTGATGATGTGACTAAAAGGCTTTCTAGTAAGATTATGACATTTGTGTTTGGGTGGATGTTAAAGTTTGATGGAAATGCTTCAAAGCTTTTAGATTTCTTGGGTGCAATAGATGATGCTGGGAAGTCAATATCTGGGATTGAGAAAAATACACTTGTGGGTAACAAGAAACAGATGTTTACAAGACCAGGCTGCTGTGTTCTTACTCGGAAAGTAAGATCACCAAGTCAGTAGTAGATTAAGTCAGCAGACATAATCCTCGTGTACTCAAGGTTACACGGTGAATCTCAATTTCCCCATTTTCGATATTGTTAAAACCATACCACTAAGTCTATCTAAATAGACGAGAAAATGCAGTTGATCTGAGTTTACAAAGTTTGTCTATCTAGTACTGCTCAGAACTGTGCTTCTTCTACACTCGACCTACTCTAAATGATCTTCCCCCTTAATGGGATAATAATTCTCGATTAATAATCAATCAATTTAGAGTAATAAGAGAAGTAGGGTTGCTGATCACACTAGAATATGTGAATTCAGCCAATCAAGAAACAAGGTAAGAGACAATGAGTAGTTGTCTTCAAACCAACAGTTTTTCACTTTTCACTAGATATGATCGACTACAAGTACATGAAAGTTTTAAAACTACGGTAATAAAGGAAGACATGCAAAATAGACAAAAAATAATAATCCATCACCTTTGTACTAGTCCTTTTGCTTGTCTTGATCCTTGTCCTTCTCCCTATCCTGATTCAAGGAATCTGTATCTTTTGGCTTTGAGGAGGCTGTGGTAGTCGTGGGAAGCGGACCAGCTTGCGCATTAAGAGCTTTGTACTACTCCTTTTGCTTGTCGTGATCCTTGTCCTTCTCCATTTTCCTAATTCGAGGAATCTGCATCTTTTGGCTTTGAGGAGGCTGCGGTAGTCGTGGGAAGCGGACCAGCTTGCGCCTTAAGAGCTGTGGTTACTTCTGAGAAGTATTTTCAATCTCGTTCTGTGGAAGCTATTAGTGCTTCCAACTTCATAGTTATATCTTCATCCCACTTCCTGCGCTCTTCTTCTTGCTTTCTGTTTTCCTCATCTCGCCTTCTTTGTTCCTCATCTCGCCTTCTATGTTCCTCTTCTCGTTTTCTCTATTCCTCTTCTCGCTTTCTCTGATCCTCTTCTCGCCTTCGATCTATCAATGTCAACTGCAGCTTCAATGTCTCATCTCTTCTCACTTCCCCCTTTTTGACAAGATCAAACAAAATTGCCATGCGTTGATCCATTCGGTGATTAATCTCTTGTGGCAACGCATTATAGGGTAAGAGAGTTGCTACGTCAGAAATAGGATCGGAGACATAGTTCCTTCAACTATAGCGAGTGCTCTAGAGTCTTCATTGGTTTGACTCTGAGATGTAGCAGTGGAAAACTCAGATGGAGGAGGGGCTCTGCATGTTGTTGCTTCTTCCTCCTTGTCCTTTGCTGCTATTGCTGCTGTATCATATTTTGCTTTTTCAGCAGCGACCTCTTCTTCTGCCTTACGATGTTCTTCAGGAATTACTGCTTCTTCTTCTCTTTGCTTCAGTTCAGCAGCTATTTCAACTTCTTGTTTCCTTCTGATCTCGGCATCTTCTTCCTCTTGCTGTCTCTTGAGTTCAGCTGCTGCATCTTCCCCTTGCTTTCGTTTTAGCTCAGCAGCTTTTTCTGCTTCTTGCTTTCGCTTAAGCTCAGCAGCTTCTTCTGCTTCTTTTTTTTGTTTAAGCTCAACAGCTTCTTCCCCTTGTTTCCTATTGAGCTCAGCTACTGCTGCTTCTTCTTAAATTTGAAGTTGAGATAGAAGTCTGATAGAATCGAAAGATGGATTGCCACTTTTATTAATGATAAAAGACTGAAACTACAAAGAAACTCGATAATACTCCTCCGAAGAGGCCTAATCCTCCGAGGAGGCCTTCAGCTAAAGCTGCCTAATTTCTGAATATCCAAGATATCCTCTCCCCCTTTCCCACCCCTCTTTATCTACTCCAATTCTAACAGAATAATATTCCCTACTCTAGAACCTTCTACCACACCCCAGAATGTTCCTTCACTATTCCTATCCAGCTGGTCCCCCAACATACTAACTAACTTCTCTCTCTATCTGTTCTCTATCAATGCCGCCCCACCCGAAACAGCCTTGTCCTCAAGGCTTTAGTGAGGGATTCGCCTTCGAACACCCACCTCATCCTACGCCTGTCGCCTCTTCCGACTGGCTACCATTCCCTTTCACCCCTAGCAACAATGAAGTCAGGTTGATTGCTTCACCCCTGCAGCAGTCGTGCAGACATAGGAATGGACTGCCTTGATAAGAGATATTTTGCATAACCTTTGCCCAAACAATCCTCCTAAATAGGTTGGCATGTTGCTGCAAAACACCCTCCCAATGTGTATCAAATGCATCTCCTATGCCAAAAATGCTCCCAGCAGTAACCACAGCACCACATGGATACAAAACATAATCAAATCCCACAAAACTCTGATCACAAACTGTTGCAAGCTGTGACAACCATGCCAATGGCTCAACACCAGATTCCATGATATCTCTCAGATCCGTCACTGTGTTGACCGCGTTAGCAGTCAATGCTAAATCAAGAAGACCTATCAATGTCTCATCTAGAACGAACCCAACCGGTTCCTGAACCAGGCCAAGATATATTCGCTTCCCAAGTACCCTCAATTGCCCCGAAGTCATTTCAGCATCCCTATGAGACCCAGCTGACCATGATGCAATAAGTTTCAAGACACCCTTATCAATTTTCTCAATCTTCTTTGGCTGCTTGGTTTGTACATGTGACCCATCCCTCCATATTACTGAAAGGCTTGTCGTGTATCAAATTGGCCATTGCAGCTCACAGGGTGATTCCTTATTTGCTGCATCCCTATCCCAACTACCCTCTGCGTCTCCGTTTACCCCCCCGTTGTCTTCTCTATACGTACATCTTTGACAGCCAGTCTCCAGCAACCCGCGACAAACCGCGATCTCCTTCTTCCCCTGGGCGCCATTGGCGTCGTCTGTTGCGCCCGTGCACTGCCCATAGCCCCCATCCTGCTACTCGCGATTGATTGCCCGGTAGACATCTATCTTGGCGCACCATTGTCAATAGCTGAGGATCGCGAATTACTGGGCGAGGGTTGCGACGCCTTCCCGGCGGCCGCCCGCTCCCGCTGATGCGCTGTACCCATGCCTCGCCGCGCACCCCTGTCGCAGGATGAGGTAGCGACAACTCCCAACTGCGCGGCGATGAATCCTGTGACCTACTCGTAGCTTTGACCTGCTTCCTAGCGCTGATGTTCGCGGTCGATCGCTCGTTGTGCTCCTTCTGTGTCGCACGAGACGAGAGTAGCGGCTGCGTTCCTCCTTGTTTTCAATTGGGCTGATGTGCAATTTTTCTTTCCTAGAAATTGGGCTCATCAGCAATAATTCCTTATTTTCGATTGGGCTTAAGCACAGTAGACTTGCATTGTTACCCATTAATAATTTCCCACTCAGTTTGGGCTGCAACATACAGTCGTCGTTGGGCGAAGGCTGCGGTGCTCTCCAGGCGTCGGACGCTGAATACTCCTCACCGACTGAATATTTCTCCGGCGCTGTGACCATCAGATGCGCTCCCTCCGGCGCCGTGATTGTCTGGTGCGTCTCCTTCGGCGCTGCCATCGTCAGATGCTCTCCCTCCGGCGCTGCGATTGTCAGATGTGCTGCCTCCGGCACCGCGCGTGCTGCCTCTTCCCCTTTTATCGCCATAAAAATTTGCCCAAATCTTATGAGTAATTCCTCAACAAACATGGGCCAGTCTATCTCCGGAAGCCGCCAAATCAGAAGCTGATACCAGGGCGCAGCAGTCACCTTCATCGCATTCCTCACGATCGACATTCACGGATTAGCCGGCATTTTTTGAATCCAAAAATATTGCTCTGCCGTCGTGATCCATTCCTGCGCCTCTTTGCCCTTAAAAACTGGAAACTCCTTCGGTGGATGGTGTACCGGTGCCGTGTGGTTCTCCGGTGAGCTCTCTGCTAGATTTCTCCTCGCTATCAATTCTTCAATCCTAATCATCCATTCTTCTTGCTTGGCTCTATACGTCTGAAGGTTGTTTGTCGCTTTCTCCAAGTTATCCATCCGGTTCTCCCTCAACAATGAATCCACCTTGATGAATTCCACATTCACCACACCATTGATAGAACCGAAAGATGGATTAGCACTTTTATTAATGATAAAAGACTGAAAATACATAGAAACTCGATAATACTCCTCCGAAGAGGCCCAATCCTCCGAGGAGGCCTTCAGCTAAAGTTTCCTAATTTCTGAATATCCTAGATATCCTCTCCCCCTTTCCCACCCCTCTTTATCTACTCCTATTCTAACAGAATAATATTCCCTACTCTAGAACCTTCTACCACACCCCAGAATATTCCTTCACTATTCCTATCCAGCTGGTCCCCCAACATACTAACTAACTTCTCTCTCTATCTGTTCTCTATCAACGTCTTCTGAACATTTGTTTATTGTTGTCCAGCTTTCGTCGTTGAATATCTAGTTCTTGCTGCTGGGTGTCTAGTTTTTGTCGCTGGGTGTCCAGTTGCTCAAGAGCTACGTGATATTCAGTGATCTTCCTTCTAATGATTTCTAGATTTGATGTTGATGCTCTTGTAGTAGTCTCCTGTTGAGAGTCAACATGAACAATTCCCCCTGAAACCAAGAGGGGTATGTTCTCATTTTCTGCTTCCTTAATGAAATCTTCGTGGGTGTTTTGGTCATTCTCTTGTTGTACATCTCTACGAGACGTGGTTTGCTCAGAGCTGGAGGATGATGAGCATCTCATCTCTTCAGGATGTACTAGTTTGGAGTTCGGAACTTTGTCCGATGGTTTGGAGGATTGACCTGCCCCTTCAAGAGTAGCATCGAAATGCAGTTTCTTGGCAATAGTTTGGATTGGTTTATATCATGGTTTGTCTTCTTTCTTTTCTGCCCTCGGGGCTGTTCAGCAGGAGGTTGATTATCTTGCTGTGAGATGTTTCCAGAATCCATCTCTGTTTGGTTCCTCTTTCTCCTGTTTCGCCTTTGTTCAGGCTTCATAGCGGAGGTACCGCCTTTTTCGACTTCTTGGAACCTTCAACAGGTTGAACTGGCGGAATGGTGGCAAGATCCTCAGTTGTCTCAGCGTCTATCTCATTGTTGTCAAAATTGTCATCCTCTTTTTCTTCTTGAATCAATCGATAGACTTGATCCTTTGGTGGAATAAAGTCAAATGATATGATATCTTCTCCTTCATCTTGTATTCCTAAAATGCTCTCAAGAAGGTAGCTAACCTTCAAACCAAAACTCACACTTGAAGTGAATTTCCCTTTCATTGGAATGTTTTTGTTCTTCTTCGGATTTTCAAGTAATCTCCCAAAGATAAACGTTGCCCAATTTCCACCGGGGTAGTCATCAAGAACCATCATCAAGGAGTATTTGGGACTGCTTAGCTCATATAGAGATCCAATCCCACAATAGATCATTCTCAGTGCGATTTCACTAAGTGTCTTATAAGATGAGTTCAATTCAGATACTTTAGTCGCATGTCTGAATTTCTCAGTGACCTTGGGCTTTTTCCGTATTAACCAGTGAGCCATCAGTTCCTCCTTATTGTTCTGAAGATAGCTGGTGATATGGACTCCTTTCTCCGGTAAATAGAGATGTTGAGCGATAAGAACATGATCAACCTTCGTTAGGAAGAATTGATCGTTGTCGTCAAATGTAGAATTTGCATAAAACTCGGCTACATGATTTGGGCTAAACCTCCGCGGACATGCAGTTAGAAACTTCGACAATCTTTCTGCTATGAGCTTTGAGGCAATCTCTTTAGCAATCGCCTCATTGGTGGTGATTGAGAAGAAATTCTTCCAGTTTAGGATTTTCTCCTTCACGACTTGAGATGCTAGAAGTTGTCGATTGGTGATGCTAAAGTTATCAACTAACTGGAATAGTTCATCCTGTGAGGTCTCCTTAGTGACGACGAGTGGTTCGGGATTAACAGAGGTGTTGGTATTCATGATTTGATTTTTCCCTTTCGGCATGATTCAGAGATTAAGTATGGTTGATTTGGAAACACTTGGAGTGGAGATCTTTGAATACCTTGACTGATTGACTAGAAGTGGGGGAGTGTTCAAGACGACGGCAATAGGGGTTTACGAAATTATGATGATCAATTTTCTATCAAGATCATGGGCTGAGATTAAAACCCCTTTTTATCTTGAACGACTGAGATCAACGCTGACGTAGGCGTCGGTTCAAATCATCTGCCACGACATGTAGCATTGAGTAAAAGGGTTGACGTGGCTCCGGGTAATACGCCATCGTGTTGTCCGCATTTAATGTGATGCGCAGCCAAAATCTTCACCACAATCGAAAATGCACGTCTTTGTAGAACGGTTTTCTCTCTCCTTCATTCTTATCCAAACACTGCATAAGATAGTCTGATACTATTCTTTAGGATGAAAACTGAGCAGCTGTAGTCCTTTGCCAGTTAGAAACTCTCTCCTCTGATCATATGGCATGGTAACCTTGACAGTTTTCTTCGCGTAGTGGTCAATCAGTTCTTGAGATTTGGTCGAAGACATAATTTTGTATCTTCAAATTCTGACACTTGATGACATATGCATGTTATCATCGATCTTGTCCAACATACATCCAGTTTGTATTTTCACACGATAGTTGTCGGATATTCAAATCACGACTCTTCAGATTCTGAATATTAATACAAAGCGTTGTATCTTCTTAGAATGTCGTTCCTGCATTTAAATGGAAGGGTATTGTCTCAAACATCGCACGATCACTTCCATAAATATATCTTCATGAAGATATCATCAGTGTCACTTTCCATATCCTCCTGAGATAATCCCACTGTACCCATTCACAACTATGTTTTCTGCAAAAAGTGTCTCCATTGATCGTAATGCGATCTTCCATAGGGTTGGTCTGCAGGTCGAGTATGTGACTGAACCTCAGGTGTATGATGATGTAATGAGGGGCTTAAGAGCCAACGGACTTGAGAAGTTCGTGAGCCTAAGGCCGTTTAAATTCCAGAAGAGTATCTTGAAGATGTTCGCTTATTCCAGCCTAATTTCAGGAGAAGGCAAAATCATTGGCATCGTCAATGGTCAACGGGTTTGCTGGTCTCCTGAATCCTTCGCCAGGGACTTTGGGCTTCCACGAGGTCGTACTCAAGTTCTAGCTTGCTTTCGGGTGTGACAGTGCCTGAATGGTCTGCTTGGAGTAGATGGAGGGATGCTGATGCCGACTTTCACCCAAAGGTCTCAGCATATTGGCTGATGCCTAGATATAGAGTGGTTTTTGACATCATTAATCATATGATTGTCGGTAACCCTCTGCTGGATCTGGACTTCTCTCCTCCAGTATGGAAGGCAATGATGGCATTTGATGAAGAGGAGGAAGTTGACTGGGCTACATATGTCTTCAACCATTTGCGGGAGTCTTTAGAGCATTTGCCAGATGTCCCAGTTCCTTATGGGATGCAGGTGAGCTAGCTCCTGGAGCAGAAATTCCCATCCCTTGCGCAAGGCCCAACCAACATCAGGGATTCTGACTTTCATCCCCCGAGACCTCGTCCCTCTCATTAACTAGGATTGATACTTCTTTTCTTTTGTACATTGTAGAATTTTTTTTGTTAGTAATGTACTTTCAGTTGATGAAATGAAAATGCTTTATCTTTTCAGTCTTGAGATACAGAGTATGACCATACATTTTCCCTAGTTGTACACTTTTATGCACTTGCTCGTGATATACACTTTTGAAATCTCAAAATCTGAACTTCCTTCTTTAGAGATAAATATGTACCCTTGAAATTGTAGCCGTACGTCCAAGGATTAATTACTTGCATAGCCTACTCCTTAAGCTTGTTGTATTCTTTGCTTTTACGTCTATTCTGGAGTAATGAGATGTAGAGCACTTAATTCTGATACATCGATCCTTGCGCACAAATCACCAATAAATACTTTTGGCATGAAGTAATATTTATTACTTCATATTCGCAAAAGTTTCTTTGCTACTTGTAATTCTTCGAGAAAATGGATCCTCCTCCTGAGATGGTGAATGGTATTATAAGAATCTCTATCCACCGGAACAAGATCCTGGATTATGGTGGATTGTGGCGACAGAACCGGAGTACTCCTGCTATCTTTAAGGAAGTGCTGGAAAAATTGGAGGCCAACCATCTTGAATCCTTTTTGGGTAAAGAACCTTGTTCCTTCCATAGAGATTTATTGAAGGTGCTTGCCTATAACTCCACGGTAATGGAGAATGAGATTTACTTCAATCTTAATAATGAGGAGTTTCATTTGACTGCTGATTATCTTGCTCTTGAGTTTGGCCTTAAACGAGGCGGCATCCCGGTCAAGGACTATCTCAGATATGTCATAGGGCCTGAGTGGTCAGCATGGCAGTGGTGGAGGGTAGCTGAGGTCGGTTTCAATCCATCGGTGACTAGCAATTTTCTCTAGCCACGTTATCAGGCGACTTTTGACATAATCAACCAGATGATAGTCTGCAATCCTCCTCAGGATATGGACTTTTCACCGTTGGTATGGAAGGCTATGATGGCATTTGAGGACCAGGCTGACGTAGATTTGGCTACTTTCATCTTCGATCGCCTGATAACTGCATTTAAAAATCTTCCTGAGGTTACCATCCCATATGGCATGCAGCTGGGCTGGCTCATTGAGAAGCGGCTCCCTCTTCTCACGGAGGATGGAACCAGGCTGATTGTCATCGACTACTATCCTTCAAAATGTGCTTCCTCCTACTTCCCGTAGATGTAGACTCCATGTATCTAGTTTGAACAAAGTATCCTCCTCTTTATAATGAACAAATTAGCTATTTTCCCCTGTGTCTTCAACAAACTACAAACATTAACAAACTGTAACTGACTTAATCACTGTCTTTAACCCATACAGTTTGACATCTTGTAACAATCAATTATCATCTCCTTCTCTTGAGATTCCATCAAACTCTGGAAGACCTCATTTGATGCATAGCTCTTTGAAACGAGCCTCGGGTAGCGGTTTGGTGAATATATCCGCTAACTGGTCTTCAGTTATTCCACCGAGACATCCTCCTTCTCAACGTGATCTCGGATGAAATGATGACGAATATCAATGTGCTTCGTCCTAGAATGTAGAACTGGATTCTTCGAGATTGAAACTGCGTTGTTACTATCACAGTAGATAGGAACACATCTTGTACCTATACCATAATCCTTAAGTTGCTGCTTTATCCAAAGCACTTGAGCACAACAGCTGGCTGCTGCTACATACTCTGCCTCTGTGGTTGACGTAGCCACGGAATGTTATTTCTTGCTGAACCAGCTGATCGGTTTATGTCCTAAAAACTGATAGGTTCCACTTGTGCTCTTTTGGTCAATTTTGCAGCCTCCAAAATTTGAATCAGAGAATCCATTTAACATGATTCCATCAGTTTTGGGATACCAGATACCTAGAGACTCTGTACTCTTGAGGTATCTTACTACTCTCTTTGCCGCTTCCATGTGTGATTTCTTAGGGTTTGCCTGAAATCTTGCACATACACCCACAACATAAGATATATCAGGTCGGCTAGCAGTTAGATACAATAGAGACCCAATTATTCCTCTATAAGCTGTTGGATTGATAGGTTCTCCTTCTTCATCGAGCGTGATCTGAGAACTGGTGCTCATAGGAATCCTTAGAGACTTTGTCTTCTCTGGACAAAATTTGTTGATAAGGTCTTGAGTGTACTTCTTCTGACTTATAAAGATTCATTCGTCAGATTGATCAACTTGCAAACCAAGAAAGTAGGTCATCTTGCCCATCATACTCATCTAGAATTTATTCTGCATCAACTGGGCAAACTTCTCACATAACTTGGTATTTTTGCTTCCGAAGATGATGTCGTCTACATAGATCTGAACAAGTAGGATGTCCTCTCCATCCTTTATTTTGAATAGCGTTCGATCTATAGCACCCTTATCAAATCCACATTTAAGCAAAAACTGTGAGAGAGTTTCATACCATGCTCTAGGTGCTTGCTTTAATCCATATAAAGCTTTTCTCAGCTTGTAAACCTGATTTCCTTGCTCGAAACCTGGGGGTTGTTCGACGTAGACCTCTTCCTTTAATTCGCTATTGAGAAAGGCATTCTTCACATCCATCTATCTGAAGAACTGTGAAGTTGTGGTAGGCTGCATACGCCAGGAATAGTCGAATAGCTTCCAGTCTAGCGACTCGCGCAAATGTCTCATCGAAGTCTATCCCAACACATTGTGCGTATCTTTTTGCAACCAATCTTGCTTTATTTTGAACAATGGTACCGGTCCCATCTCTCTTATTCTTGAAGACCCACTTGGTACCAATCACAGGCTGATGTGTAGGTCGATCCACCAAATACCACACATTTTTGCGTGTGAACTCATTTAGTTCTTCTTACATCGCATTTATCCAGTATGTTGATTGAAGGGCTTCTATAATCTTCACTGGTTCGGTCTGAGATAAGAAGCAAGACATCAGTGGTGTGCCCTGTCTAGTTCGAACAGGATATCCAATATCATCAAGAATGGATTCTTTGGGATGATCTCTTAGCCAGCTAGGCTTCTTCACGGGTACGGCTTCAGTACGAGCAGCTGGGTTCTCAGAAGTTTCAGGATGTTCCTCCTGAGATGGTTCGGTGCCAGATTCTGGAACTGTTTCTTCTTCTTCTTCTTCAGAAACTCCTTCATCTCCTTGTTCTGGAACTACGTTCTGATCAGCATCTGGATTTTGAATAGCAGTCGGCTCGCTAGCTGATTCCGCTTCCTTAGCATCCTCAAGGTTGACTTCTTTAGTGTCATTTTGCTCTGCTTCCAAAACCACATTCTATGCTTCAGGGGGCTTCTTTTCACCTGAATCTTCAATGTTTGTGGTCTTTAAGGCCTCAGTGACGGCATTTGCATCATCGGGCTTATCGGCTGCTTGAGGTTCAGCCGAGGCAACTGGAGTCTCAGGTATATCATTCATAGATCTAATTAGAGGAACAATTTGATTATGATCAAGATCACTCTTAGGTTCCTCATTGACATCCTTGATCTCATGATTCCCTAGACTCAGTTCTTGAAGCATCCTGCGCACTAAGGTAGCTTCATCAAAAACAACATGACATGTTATTTCCACAAGCTGGGTTGTCTTGTTGAATACCCTATATCCCTTATATTAAGGATGTCCATACCCGAGGAACACACCTTCATCAGCCTTAGGACTGAAGGTATTCAACTTAAACTTCCCATTATTGTGAATATAACATGGTGAACCGAAAGCACGAAGATGCGCTATAGAAGGCTTACGACCATTGTAGATCTCGTAGGGGGTCTTGTGTAGCCGCGTGTTGAATGCGCTTCTATTCTGTGTGTAGCAGGTTGTCATCAAGGCTTCTCCCCAAAATCCTTTTCCAAGGTCGGTAATGGCCATCATGGTTCTCACTGCTTCTTTGAGTGTTCTATTTCTTCACTCAGCAAAACCATTTTGTTGAGGAGTTCTAGGAGCTGACTTCTCATGTCCAATTCCAATTTCAGCACAAAAGTCCATAAGAGGTCCATTGCAAAATTATGTCCCATTGTCTGATCTTATCCTCTTGACTTTCACTCCTTTGTCATTCTGAAGGCGTGTGATCAGTTCCGGTAGCTGAATTTTGACTTCATCCTTGGATTTGAGCAGCACCACCCACGTGTATCTAGAGTAATCATCAACAACCACCAATGTATATATTCTTTTTCGAATAGTGGGTGGGGTAATTGGACCAAACAAATCCATGTGGAGCTGTTCTAAGATCCTTTCAGTGCTTGTTGTGACTGATCTATTCTTGAAGGAGTCTTTCGTCTGTTTTCTGAGCTGGCACGATTTACACACTCCTTCTTTCTGGAACTTCTTATGTGGTAGTCCTTCAACTAGATTATGCTTTGCCAGATGTCGGATCGAGTTGAAGTTCAGATGGCTAAGTCTCTTGTGCCACAGCCAGTTTATGCCCTCTGAGGAACTGAGTGCTATGAGGCATGTCCCTCTTTCTCCACTGGACCAGTCTACATTGTATAGACCTCCTCTTCTGATTCCTCTGATTATGATCTTGTGTGTCACTTTATCTATTATTTGCCATTCTAATTCTTCAAATCTGACAATATAGCCACTTTCACTCAGTTGACTTATACTAAGAAGATTGTGCTTCAGATTTGTGACTAAGGATACGTTCTGAATGATGATTCCGTTATGATCCACGTATCCTTTTCCAATCACTTTTCCATGGCCTTGTTCCCAAAACTGACTGATGGTCCTTCATACATTTTAAGGTTCTTGATTAGATCTTTTTATCCTATCATGTGAGCCGAGCATCCGCTGTCTAGTATCCATGTTTTCATCTTCTTTCAAAAACTCGGTCCCTGCAACATAGAAAATTTATTTAGGTCCCCGCATCCTTTCGGGTCCTGCAAGGTCAGTCTTGTGGATCCAACCTTTTGGTATCCACACTTGTTTCACTCTTACAGTTCGTGAAACTAAATCACTTTTCTGTGATTGATCTACCTTTCTTCTAGGAAAGTGTATGTTGTGTGAATGCATGTTATGTAAGATTGTGGTGTGTGAACTCTTCCTGAAACGATTGTTCTGGAACAAGTCTCGAGAAACTATTCTCGGGTGTGTAGCCATCTGATAAGCTCATTATTTTACTCGCTTATCTATATTATTTTCTACTATTTTATATAGTTTTATTGAGTTTATATATATATATTCTATTCATGAGTCTATATTAGGTGGTATTATGCGCATTTTGGTGTTTTTGCAGGGTTTTAGGCCTAAGTTCACGAGAAATCCGTTCCGGAAGCAGTGACGTGTAAGAGTAGCAGTGAAGATTTCTTCCACAAGAGTAATTCGAGCTATTGGCACATGATAATGGATGATGCTTTGAGTTAGCTCTCCAACGCAACTGGAATCGGGTCAATCGGAGTTCGGGAGAGAAAGTTATGGCCAAAACCGTGAGACCGCGCAGAAGGGGCGAGAAGCCGCGTCGACAGACGCCAATTGGCATCGATCGACGCCGACCAAGAACCCATGTCGATCGACGTGGATCAGCCACGATCGACGCGAGGTGTCTGCTGGAGCGAAAAACGGATTTATTCATATCTTTAGCCCTAGATTTGATAGGATACACATCCACCACTATAAATACCTATGTAAATTCGATTTTTCAGTACCAATCATCATAGTATTCAGTTTTGAGAGTTTGGAGACTTGGGAAACGCGAAACCCTTTTATTTTCTTGTAAGTTCTTTATGTTTATGCAATTTAATATGCTTTGTTTTGGATTTCTATCTGCGATGAGTGGCTACAAACCCTAGCGGGTTCTAGGGGTTGATATTATTATGGATGCATGTTAGGATTAATTAATTAGGTTCATGATTCCTGTGTTTATTCTATAATTCTAGATTAATTCAAGGACCGAGAGGTGACGATTAATTTAGATGTCTAGCTATTGATAGAAGGACCGAGAGGTGAATTTTAATAGTGGGAATAGGAATGCATGATACAATCTACACTATCCAAACAGATGTACTAGACTGTAGGAATTGAACTGATTTGCTTATCAGA
>JAPKLW010000446.1:53863-78874 GCA_026898455.1 Plectranthus barbatus
TTATTAGAACAATTGTCCGAGAGGAAATTGAACTTTTGAAGGGTTTTAAAATCTACGGTTTTTAATCAAGAGTAAAAGTCTTTTGTATGTCCGAGAGGAATCATTTGATCTTTTATTTCCATGTTATGGTTTAGAGTCTGAGAGGATCACCTGATAACACAACTGCGATTAACTCACATATTTGGGAATTAAATTGGGATTAAATTACATAAAGAGTTGTTTGACAATTCAAAGTGAATTACCCTGGAATCCTATTTTCTCATAAGTTTTCTAAAACCAATTAAATTAGTCATTTACTTTACCTTGTTTTTAAATCATTGAAAGTTTTTACATAAACCAACTTTATTTTCTGATTCGCCTAGATAGTAGTACGGTGTCTATGCTTTAGTGCTTGATTATACTTCGAGCCTGTAGTCCTTGAGTTCGATAAAATTATTACTTGCCTCTGCAGTGATCTGTACACTTGCAGTTATAGCGTGTTGTAAAACGAGCTATCAAGTTTTCTCAAAGTAAACTGGCCTTTTTGAACGCCTTTGGAAGTCTCTCTTCATGAAGAATGATGCATCACCGTCAGCTGTTGAATTTGGGGTTCAAACAGCTTCATTTATGTTCACCATCTGGATGTCCCATTCATGGGCATGAAGTTCGGCGAACAGTTCTTTGGTGGTCATTTTTTAGAGATCCATGGTCTTCAAACTGGTGGTTTTAACAAACCAATCCTCCTTCGGCAGTCTTGAAAGAATTTTAGCATTCATATCTGCCACTTTTTCTTCTCTTCCGAGGTTCTTCATTTCACTGACGATGGCATTAAACCTTGCTTCCATTGATTTGATTGTCTCGCCAGGTAGCATCTGGAATGATTCATATTTTTCCATGACGACCTGCTTCTTGTTACACTTCATCGCTTCTGTTTCTTTAGTGAGGTCGTTGATCTAATTCTAAAGTTCCTTGGCCGTGTTGTTCTAAACGGCTGCGTCCTGGAGGGAATCTGAGAAGGATTGTATGATTATTTCCTATGCGATGAAATTGACTTGATGACGTTTCTTGTCCTCAAATGTCCAGTCCTCCATTGGCTTGTCTATCATCTCGACACCGCCTGGGTTCTCTCCTGCCGCAAGGTTAACTTTAGGCATCTGAATCTTCAGAGGTCCATTCTTCAGAACTTCATCCATCTTGGATGTTGAGCTTTTAGTTGAATGAGACACTTCTTCTTCCATAGTTCAAACTTCTTTGGGTTGTACTTGGGAAGGCTAGGATAACTCATCATTCTCTTAAGATAATCTGCTCGCTAATCACACTAGACAAACAATTAGAGTATAAGGAAGTACAGATCCGGTCTTAAGCGACTCAAAACAAGACAGTGTAGAAAGATCGACATGCGCTGATACCACTTGTTGGTCCCAGATCAGAGTACGTATAATGTGCAGCGGAAGTATTAAAACAGTTAAATACACTCTAATTCACGGGCAGTTCAGTTTCTTATCAACACAGTTTTTATGTGACAGTTTTAGAAACACAGTTTAGGTTATCCAGCAGTTTAGATTAATAGTTTACAGTTAGAGAATTAACAGTTATACACTTCAACACTTTCAAGGTAAGTGTTGAAGGTTTCAAGATATATGTTGAAAATTGTTAAATGCATAAAGTAAGAAAAGCTGTAAACGACACAGGAAATTTATAGTGGTTCGGAGCCTTAAGTCCTACGTCCACTCTTTGGATATCAGGTCCAGAAATTAACTAAGTTATGAAGATACATTCCTCACGATCTATAGCAAATTGCTGTAGAGACCTCCATCCACAGCACAATGGAGCACTCGCCCAGGTAGTTGTACTTCACTCCTTTTTTAGTTCATCGAAGGCTCTGCGTCTTCTCTGTGAACTGACAGTCGTCAAAGTTAGACTGAGGAGAAACCTCCCTTTTCCTTTTCAATAGAATGGATGGTTGAATTCTTCCTAGAACGTACACTGGTTGGCAGTTGCCTGTAATAACCTGCTCTTCCTTTGCAAGACCAGGTTGTTGTGTTCTTACTCGGAAAGTAAGAGCACCAAGTCAGTTGATTAAGTTAGCAGACTTAATCCTCGTGTACTCAAGTTCACACGGTGAATCTCCAAACATTCTTTAAGCAATGAATGCTTCATGTTCAATAAATGAACAACGATATTGATGCCTTCTCTCTTGAGAGCGTTTAATGCTTGAGCTTTAACTTCTGTAGAGAGGCAAGTATAAATGTGTCGGAGATTCAAATATGCGAAGGTTTTTCAGAGGTGAAAAGGTTTTTATGTCTCTGTTGATCCTGCTATTTATAGGTTGGAAACCAGAAAATAGCCGGTAGAGACATTTTGAAGGATGTTCAATCATAGTCCATCCTTTTCTGAAAAAGTCGCCTGCCTCTCTGCTTTTTCTGCAACATTTTCCTGATTTGCAGGGCAGTTTGTACTTGATATGTCAGACGCCGAACAATGTTGTACGCTAGTCGCAACTGAGTGTCTGATTGTCTTTTATCATTGACTTCCTTTGAGTTCTTCTGGGACTGATCGGCATCTTGCTATGTACACATTCCTTGACGCGAAACTGTCTTGGTCTGAAACTGTGAGCACTTCTCGACAGTTTCTATGTAAGCACTGAATACACAGTTTTCTTGAATATCCAAGCCTTGACAAGAAAAATTGTTTCCGCAGTTTTTCGTACCCTTTGCTTTGCTCTGCTTCTCTTTGTCATTTATGTTTGACAGTTATCTCGTCTGAATGGCGTCTTCTTCAAAACTGTTCTACAGTTTTGACACATCTCTTTTCCTAGACTATTACAACTCGATCATCCTATACAAGGATTACATGAGGTAATAACTCTAAGTCCTAGACTTTGGTATATAATTTTTGACACATCAAAACATCAATTTAAGGTGGGATTTCTACATCAACACCTAAATATAAGAATAGACATAGATAATGTATTGTTCAGATCACAAACAATGTAATGTACAATTCACAAGTAATGTAACATGACCATTGTCACAGAAGTCTAATATTCATGTTAATAAACATACAATGAATACAATCATAATGTACAACAAAAACTATAAATAATGTAGTAAATCTAACAATATACATGCTACAACAACTAAATATAGTAACAAAAAACCAACAATTCACATAGTACAATACAAGATATGAATTTAAATAATATACTAAAACAATAAAAAATGAACTTACAGTTAAGAATAAAATAGACCCTGTAAATCTTGCTGAAGGTGTCATGCCCCGATTTATAAACAAGGCTTAAATAAGAGAATTGAGGCACATCGGGAACGAGACTTGCACTTGGGATATCAATCAATAAGAAGAGTTCAAGCAAATAAGAAAGAAATCATCACACTTATCCCAAGTTAAGCAAAAGATAGTAAGGGGTGCCTCCTTAAGAAGGGATCGTAGCTTCTTGAGTAAATCAAATATCAGAGTTTATAGTATGTTATCAAAAGACTAACAAAAGATAAAGAGTTTCAGCAGCGGAAAGTTATCAATGAAGTATGTATATGAAGATACACACTTCAACATCTAACTATTACAAAAAGAATCTTCAGCTCCACTTCGACTGTTGCCTCGTACTCTGCTCTAAAAACTTCTTTTAACCTGCACATTTTAGAAATAATGCGAGGGGATAAGTACAAATTGTACTTAGTGAACACATGCCCGAAAACATACATACATATAAGTTTGTCATGCCTTTTTAATCGGGTCGCACATGGGGTTTTAAGTTTGAAATCCTCCCATTGCACTAAAACATTTTATGAATGAGCATGCTCTTTTTTACTTAGTTAAACTATCTGCAATTGATGATGTGACTGGGAGGTGGCCACCTACCATAGTCACGATGCTAGTCCGAGTAGGGCATGACCCCTAGCATGTCAGCATCATAGTGCACTAACCCGAAGTATCTCTTTCACTACCTGGGTACGATCAATAAGACTCACAAAATGCAGAGTCAACATCCACGTTGAATACGTTTGATGTTCTTCTCTGAGTGGGGTTCCCCCACTGAGAGGACAGATAGCAAACACAAAACAGTTGGCAATGACAAAGCAGTTTAAACACAAAACATTTCATTCCATGCTTGATATCCTTTGAAAAGAAAACATCATTTTCATATTTTTAATTTGGCCCACTACATAGGGGTAAAAAAAAGCCCACCTTGAGTAGGTGCAGTTACGTGATTGGTTGATCTAGCAATTGATCTTCTCCTTCCCCTTTCCTATGACATAAGGAATATGAGTAAATTCTCAAGGGATAATAGATTATTTGAAATCTAACGTATTAAAATAATTCTAGACTCTTAATCGATCTTGGACTTCTCAATTTGAGCCATCGGATAAGGATATGTAAGAATGACTTAGCAATTAAGTTTGACAAACAAGATAGTCAAACGTTACTTCAATAGTTCGTGGTTCAACATCGAGCATTAATTCAAGGAACATGAATAATAATTTAATTTGGTTGAACAAAACAAATGACTTTGTCAAGTGACTAAGCACTTTCAAGAGTTTAAGATTGAAAGAAGTTTCATTACGAATCTTCGTACATTGCTTGAGAGTATGAGAACTCTTCAAGTTGTTTCAACAAAATAATCGAGAAGATTCTTGATCTTAGATAAAGATTGAATTAAGATTTCAAAGGTTAAGGTTTAACAAGTTTGGTTCAACAATAAGCTTCAAAGGAAGTTCTTGTTACAAGAGTTTTGTCAAGCAAATCAAATTGATTTGAATTGAAAAGATTTTCGGAGAAGTTATGGAAGATAACATCTCTTTGTCAATTCATACAAGGAATATCGATCGAAATTGGAATTTAATTAGTCGAAGAAAGAATTTAGAATATGTATTTTGTTGTAATAATCGATCGATCGGAAAGATATCAAAAGGTATGAATGGTAAGTCGAATCGATTGAAGAATGAAAGTTGAAATTTTCAAGTATCGCATCTGTGTCGATCGACATGTGTGATGTCGATCGACATGGACATTTGACATATGTATCGACCGAAGCACATGTCGACAGGTGGGTGTTTGTATCGATCGACGGAAAGGAGTGTCGACCGAGAACGTATGTGTGTCGACCGACACCAAGTGTGTCGATCAAAATGGCTTGTCATGTTAAGAATGTCGATCGAAATGAAGTGTGTCGATCGATACAAAGGGTCGACAACAAAATATCTTGAACCAATAACTGTGTCGATCAACAGAGAATGTGTCGATCGAAACAGAGGCTCTGTGTCGATCGACACTGTCTCTGTCGATCGAAACAGAGGCTTAATGCCTTCGGCAGAATTTTTGGGTTTTGGCTCAAACGGTTATCCGGACTCGTCCAATCGATTTCTAACAACACCAAATGGTTTCTAAATGTATATAATGAGTCTAGACATTATTTAAACTATCAAAACATGTTGGAATCGAGATTTAACCACAATATTTCAATATAGGGCAAATATACTAAAAATACTCCAAAATTAACACAACTCGATTCCTAGGACGATATATTGTTTCTAGGCTCGTAATATAACATGCTAAACATGCATACATACTCATAAACTCAATATCAAGCCTAGATCATGCCATTTATTAACTAGGGCAAAATAATAAACATGCTAATATCGATAAAATAGCTAGAGGGAGGTTCGATTTATACCTCCTTGACGTTTCTAGACCGTCGTAAGCTTGACCAACCCTTAGTTCGTCGATTTCCCACTTCAAAACAAAAAGGAATAGAAATCTAAGGTTGGAAATGGAAGGGAAACAAAGAGAGGATTTCGAAAAGGTATATTTTTACCTTAAAATCTCTTCGCCGGAGCTTCGTTGGAGCTCGCCGAAAAAACTCTAGAGAGTTTAGTGAGAGAGAGTAAAAGTGGTGGAGTGAGAGGGGAAGTTATATTTATAGAGGGAGGTGAGGGGTAACTTTGGAATTACCGAAAGTCAAAAATGTTAAAGTGGTTGTCATTCACTTGTCACATCGGTCACTTTAACATCACCTCACGTCAACTCCACATCTCTTCGCGTCATTGCACGGGAGACCGTAATATTTCATCTATTCGCGAATATTTATCGAGCGATATTATCCTGATATGAAAATGTCGGGTCATCAAATAAATTATTGATGGTAATTATTAATTCAATATTTAATTATTCTCCTTGAATTAAGAATGGCAATTAAATAAATGCCCAAAATGATAAATTTCCAAATTAAATCGATTGCATTGCTTCGAATTAAATTCGATAACAAAATATAAATTTTTGAAATTCGATAAATACATTTAAAATTTACAAGGGGCGTTACATCCTCCCCCACAACAAAAAATTTCATCCCGAAATTTTGCAATTACATGAATAGCTCGGGGTACTTCTCCTTCATCTTGTCTTCAAGTTCCCACGTTGCTTCTTCAGTGCCATGGTGTTTCCAAAGAACTTTGACGAGGTTGATCTTTTTGTTGCGGAGCTCTTGTGTTTTGAAATCCACGATTGCTTCGGGTCCTTCTTCGTATGTCAAATCGGGTTGGAGCTGAACTTCATCCTGTTGAATAATGTGTCTTGGATCATAGATATACTTTCGCAATTGCAACACGTGAAAAACGTCA
Organism: Plectranthus barbatus; assembly: GCA_026898455.1. Lineage (NCBI taxonomy): Eukaryota > Viridiplantae > Streptophyta > Magnoliopsida > Lamiales > Lamiaceae > Plectranthus > Plectranthus barbatus. The sequence goes on from JAPKLW010000446.1 coordinate 60,478, forward strand.
TGAACATTCCCGAAACTGGGTGGCAAAGCCAAACGATATGCTACGGCTCCAATTCTTTCCAAAATCTCGTAAGGACCAATATATCGAGGTCTAAGCTTACCTCTAGCTCCAAAACGAATAATTCCCTTAGAGGGCGATATCTTCAAAAATACTTTATCTTCGACTTCAAAAGTCAACTCGGTTCGTCTTTTGTCAGCATAAGACTTCTGTCGATCTTGAGCTTCTTTGATTCTAGCACGGATCTGTCGAACAATTTCTATCATCTCAGCGACTGAGTCAGGTCCTAAAACCTTCCGTTCTCCAACTTTATCCCAATACAAGGGAGATCTGCACTTTCTTCCATAAAGTGCTTCATATGGGGCCATTCCAATGGTGGCTTGAAAGTTGTTATTGTATGCAAATTCGAACAATGGTAGAACAGCTTCCCAATTCACCCCTTGGTCTAGAACGATTGTTCTAAGCATATCCTCCAGAGTTTGAATGATTCTCTCGGTTTGACCATCAGTTTGAGGGTGAAAAGAAGTGTTGAAGTTCAATCGAGTTCCGAGCTCTTTCTGTAAGCTAGTCCAAAATCGTGAAGTGAACTTCGCATCCCTGTCAGATGATCGTCGTTGGCACTCCATGCAGTCGTATGATTTCTTTAACATAGAGCTGGGCCAACTTATCTGATCCGTACATAATTTGGATCGGCAGAAAATATGCACTTTTGGTTAAGCGGCCCACAATTACCCAAATGGCAGTGTTCCCTCTTTGGGACTTAGGCAGACTAGTTACAAAATCCATAGCTATTGCATCCCACTTCCACTCAGGAATATCAAGCGGCTGTGACTTTCCATACGGCCTTTGATGCAATGCTTTTACTAGTTGACATGCCAAACATCGTTCTACAAACAGGGCTATGTCTCGCTTCATGCCTTCCCACCAAAATTTAGACTTCAAGTCTTGATACATCTTTGTACTTCCAGGGTAGGCAGTGTACGGGGTTTCGTGTGCTTCTCTCATGATTTCTTCTTTCAAATCATCAACCTTCGGCACACACAATCTTTTGTCGTACATTATGGCATTATCGGAAGTTTCTTAAAAGTTTGCGACTTTCTTCTCACGAATCTGAAGTCGTATCTTCTCCAAACCTTCATCCTTTCTTTGTGCTTCCACAATTCTTGTCCTTAGATCAGGACTTGCCAATAGTGCTGCTATTCTTGTACTCACCGTCTCTGGTGAAGAAACTACCTCAAGGTTCAATTTTTCAAAATCTTTGATCAATTTGTCCTTTTGCGTTATCACAGCACAAGCTTTGGCTGGAGACTTTCTGCTCAACGCATCAGCTACTGAATTAGCTTTACCTGGATGATAATTAATGATCAAGTCATAATCCTTCACTAGTTCCAACCATCTTCTTTGCCTCATATTCAGATCTTTTTGCTCAAAGAAATACTTGAGGCTCTTATGGTCAGTGAAGATTGCATATCTAGCTCCATAGAGATGATGTCTCCAAATCTTCAGTGCATGCACAATGGCTGCTAGTTCTAGGTCATGGGTTGGGTAATTCGATTCATGCGTCCTCAATTGACGTGATGCATATGCAATCATTTTGCCTTCTTGCATCAATACACAACCTAGACCATTCTTGGAGGCATCAGTATGCAGTTCATAGTCTTTATCTGCTTCTAGTACTGCCAAGACTGGGGCAGTGGTTAACAGTTCTTTCAAGCATTGGAAACTCGCTTCACACTCTTCAGTCCATGTATACTTGATTCCTTTCCTCAAAAGTTGCGTCATTGGCCTGGCAATTTCAGAAAATCCCTCAATAAATCTGCGAAAATATCCTGCCAGTCCAAGAAAACTACGAACTTCGTTCGGGGTTTTAGGAGCTTCCCACTCCTTCACAGCTTGTATCTTTGCTGGGTCCACTTTAATTCCTTCACCGGATACTATGTGTCCTAGGAACATCACTTCCTTCAACCAAAATTCACATTTGCTGAATTTAGCGTACAGTCTCTCCTTTCGCAGGGTTCTCAAGACTGTTCTCAAATGCTCTCGATGTTCCTGTTCACTCTTCGAGTAGACAAGGATGTCGTCTATGAAGACTAGGACAAAATTATCTAGATATGGATGAAACACGCAATTCATAAGATCCATGAATATTGTTGGCGCATTTGTCAATCAAAAAGGCATTACTACAAACTCATAGTGGCCATATCTTGTTCGAAAAGCGGTCTTAGGAATATCCGTTGAACGGATCTTGAGCTGATGGTATCCGGACCTAAGGTCAATCTTTGAAAAGACCTTTGCTCCCTTAAGTTGATCGAAGAGATCGTCGATTCTTGGGAGTGGATACTTGTTCTTCAAAGTGAGTTTGTTCAACTCGCGGTAATCAATGCACATACGCATAGATCCATCTTTCTTTTTCACAAAGAGAACAGGTTCTCCCCAAGGCGATGCACTGGGTCAAATGAATCCCAAGTCTAGTAATTCTTGCAATTGCACCTTCAACTCTTGCAATTCCTTGGGGGCCATTCTATACAGAGCTTTTGAAATAGGAGTTGTACCTGGTTCAAGGTCAATAACAAATTCCAATTGCCTATCTGGCGGCAATCCAGGTAGCTCATCGGGAAAAACATCTTCAAATTCCCTTACGACTTCAACATCGCTGGCAGTAATGTCCTTTTTGTCATCCTCATTAAGATACACAAGGAAAGCTCGACTATCTTTTATGCTGGCCAATCAGTATGCGTGCATGGCAGAAATTAGGGGAATCCTTTTTCCTTTCCGAACTCTATGCAAGTACACTGGTTCTCTTCCAGCTTGTTCAAAAGACACAATCCTATCCTTGCATCGGATGGTGGCATGGTTTTCCTCCAACCAGTCCATTCCTAGAATTACGTCCACATCTTTCATTTGTAGGACGTTTAAATCGTTGGCTTTTAGAATACATGTTCCAAAAGAGTTTTCTAGGGTCGGGCAGACAAGGTTTGAGAGAGTTGATCCACCGGTCGGAGTGATTACACACAAATCGTTCTTAGTTTTCTCGGTACTAAGCCCTAGCTTCTGGATACAGTCCTCAGACACAAATGAATGTGATGCGCCAGTGTCGAAAAGCACGATAACTGGTGACTGGTTTACTAATCCCATACCTGTCAGGTTTCCCTGATCTTCCTTCTCCTTTGGTTGATCAAGAGCGTAGGCTCTTCCCTGGCGTGCTGGCTGCTGAGTTGGTTGATGTTGATTTTGCTGCTGCGGTGGCTGCTATTGCGGTGGCGGCTGCTGAGGCACCTGCTGAATTGGCTTGGCTTGAATGGCACAGTTGCGGTTGTTTCTGGGTTTCTGTTGGCCTTGCAGTGCTCGCAGTTGAGTATTGCCTTGGTTGCCTTGACGCTGATTCCGGAAATCTTGGCGATTGTTACCCTGGCGACTGATCACTGTAATTTCTACAGATTAATTATAGAAATAGTGGCAAATAAATTTGTAAACCCTAAGGTTATCGGTCCAGGGGAATGAAGCAACGAAAAATCCTAAATACTAAATCAGATGTTCTTAAAATACTGGTTAGGAAAAGCAATTAAAAAGTTTTGGTTGTTTTGAAAATTGCAATACTTGCTAATGAAAATTAAACAGGAAATTAAAAGGCTTTTGAATTCAAATAAGAGAAGCACAAATTCCAGGGATATCTACCTATCAAGTATGACATGTATGAATGAATCGATTAATTCCCAATTTTAATTCCTCATTGTAGTGAAACATCATAAAAGTATTACGAACTTCTTTGTTGGACAATTCGTAAAGTAGATTAATTAATTACCTATCTCCGCTCGGTCTCAAGATAAATTAACTAACTCCAAAGATCTACAGATTTATTCCTACAATCAATCTCCTTCAGTTACGACAAGAAATCAGATTATATTGTGAAAATCTCTTTCGATTGAAAACTATCACAGTTACGTCTCAAGTAATCAACTAGATAATCCTAAGATGTGGCCAACAAATCAAGATTATGGATAAGCACAGATTTCACAAACTACGAAGGGAAGGGGAAAATAATTCAATTAATCATAACAAGCATACATTGATAGTTCGAAACCCTAGAATCTGAGAAAGGATTTAGTTACACATATTCATGGTAATATTCATCATAGAAAAATACAACCTGAATTGCATAAAAACTGGAATCCGAAAATCTTCCCGCAGGAACTTATCTTCAAACATAAAACTCTAAAAACTTATTGGAATCTCTCAAAATCTGAAATCTAGAATGAAACACGATTGGGAATGAGTGGGGGTTCTGAAAAATCGAATTTACAAAGTTATATATAGAGGTGGAGGTGTATCAAATCAAATCTAGGGCTAAAGATATGAAAAATCTCGAATTCAGCCAATTTCCCGCGCCAGGAGGTCCACGTCGATCGACGTGGCCTTCAAATCACCGTCGATAGATGCTGATTGGCGTTTGTCGACGTAGCTTCTCGCCCCTTCTGCGCGGTCTCACGGTTTTGGCCATAACTTCCTCTCCCGAACTCCGATTGACCCGATTCCAGTTGCGTTGGAGAGCTAACTCAAAGCATCATCCATTGCCATGCACCAATAGCCCGAATTCCTCTTGTGGAAAAAACTCTTCACTGCTACTCTTACACGTCACTGCTTTCGGAACGGTTTTCTCCTGAGTTTAGGCCTAAAAACCTGCATAAACATCAAAACACACCTAAAACCACCTAATATTGACATCATGCATAAAATATATATATAAACTCAATAAAACAACATAAAATAATATAAAAATAATATAGATAAGTGAGTGAAATAATGAGCTTATCAGCGACACTGTGACGAATAGTGTCCCATCTTCCCGCAGTTGTAGATGGGTGGGTGTTTGTGTCGATCGACGGAAAGGAGTGTCGAACACTTTGACGACACTGTACGTGTGTGTCGACCAAAGCACATGTCGATAGGTGGGTGTTTGTGTCGATCGACGGAAAGGAGTGTCGACCGAGAACGTATGTGTGTCGACCGACACCAAGTGTGTCGATCGAAATGGTTTGTCATGTCAAGAATGTCGATCGAAATGAAGTGTGTCGATCGATACAAAGGGTCGACAACAAAATATCATGAACCGACAGCTGTGTCGATCGACAGAGAATGTGTCGATCAAAACAGAGGCTCTGTGTCGATCGACACTGTCTCTGTCGATCGAAACAGAGGCTTAATGCCTTCGGCAGAATTTTTGGGTTTTGGCTCAAACGGTTATCCGGACTCGTCCAATCGATTTCTAACAACACCAAATTGTTTCTAAACATATATAATGAGTCTAGACATGATTTAAATTATCAAAACATGTTGGAATCGATATTTAACCACAATATTTCAATATAGGGCAAATATACCAAAAATACTACAAAATCAACACAACTCGATTCCTAGGTCGATATATTGTTTCTAGGCTCATAATATAACATGCTAAACATGCATACGTACTCATAAACTCAATATCAAGCCTAGATCATGTCATTTATTAACTAGGGAAAAATAACAAACATGCTAATATCGATAAAATAGCTAGAGGGAGGTTCGATTTATACCTCCTTGACATTTCTAGACCGTCGTAAGCTTGATCAACCCTTAGTTCATCGATTTCCCACTTCAAAAAGAAAAAGGAATAGAAATCTATGGTTGGAAATGGAAGGGAAACGAAGAGAGGATTTCGAAAAGGTATAGTTTTACCTTAAAATCTCTTCGCCGGAGCTTCGTCGAAGCTCGCCGTAAATCTCGCCGGAAAAAATCTAGAGAGTTTAGTGAGAGAGAGTAAAAGTGGTGGAATGAGAGGGGAAGTTATATTTATAGAGGGAGGTGAGGGGTAACTTTGGAATTACCGAAAGTCGAAAAGGTTAAAGTGGTTGTCATTCGCTTGTCACATCGGTCACTTTAACATCACCTCACGTCAACTCCACATCTCTTCGCGTCATTGCACGAGAGACCGTAATATTTCGTCTACTTACAAATATTTATCGATCGATATTATCCCGATATGAAAATGTCGGGTCATCAAATAAATTATCGATGGTAATTATTAATTTAATATTTAATTATTCTTCTTGAATTAAGAATGGCAATTAAATAAATGCCCAAAATGATAAATTTCCAAATTAAATCGATCGCATAGCTTCGAATTAAATTCGATAACAAAATATAAATTTTCGAAATTCGATAAATACATTTAAAATTTACAAGGGGCGTTACAGAAGGCTTCTTCTGCTATATTTCAACACTTCGAATTAGTGTAGTTAACATGTAACTACACCAATTACTATCCCGTATCAGGTTTGTGTCTTGGAGATTATCAATGATATTTGGCTTCACATAGCCATCAGCTGGACTCTCAAACAAACAACATTCTACTAAGACCATGAAGTTCAAACGAAATCAGTCTCCACACTCTTTGTCTGATAACATTGCTTGGATGACATCATTAGGTTTTATTAACCACTTTGATTTTCCAGATCTCGACGCCCACTGATCAATAGTCTTTGTTTTTTAACAAGATTTTTTCCTCACTACTTCATGTTTTCCTTTTGGAATACCCAATGTTAGCCATACATCTTGGTCAGTTATGTGGATCTTTTTCTTGTTGGGCATTACTATGCTGCAAGTCTGAGCTTCAAAGTTGCCACACACCAGTAAGCCATCTTACATGGTATTTCAGTTACCATCATTTTGAATAATGCCCCAAACCCCATGTCTGTTACAGTTTCTTGTTGTACTTCACTCATATCACTCAGTACTTCCACTAACCACTTAGGACTGGTTCTATAGAGCAATTCTGGATATTTATTTTTCTTAGCTTTCTTAGCTGGATTTTTGTCCGCATCTTCGTTTGGAGGTTCATTTTGTTTTTCTTTATCTGCTGAAAATTTAAAAATATATAATGATACGTTATTATGGAATATAAAAATCATGGAGAATGTAGTAATTCTAAAACCATACATACTGCAACAAGTAAATATAAAAACAGACATACATAATGTATTGTTCAGTTGACAAACAATTTAATGTACAATTCACAAGTAATGTAACACGACAAGTAACAACAGAAGTCTAATATTCATGTTAATAAATATACAATAAATACAAACATAATGTACTATAAAAAGCATAGATAATGTATATAATTTAACATTATACATACTACAACAACTAAATATAAGAACAAACATAGATAATGTACTGTTTAGATCACAAACAATGTAATGACAATTCACAAGTAATGTAACATGACCATTATCATAAAATGTTAATAAACATATAATGAATACAATCATAATGTACATTAAAAACCATATATAATGCAGTAAATCTAACAATATACATACTACAATAACTAAATATAGTAATAAATAAACAACAATGTGGTATTCAATTCCCAAACAGTGTAATAAACAATTCACTATTAATGTACTATGAAACCCAAACAGAATGCATTAAATGCAGCTGGGGATGGGCTTATCGTCATCCATCACAGGTAAGAACACCTTGAGAGAGAGACCCAGAGATAATGTAGTACTTAGAACTTAAAAATTGTACCAGTTTCGTAACAGAACAGAGATACAACTAACCTAACACTCAATGCAACTATTATGACATGCATAACACTTTAGTATATTGTAAATAAAAAAGGAAAATGGTAATTAGGGAAAATAGAGTACCTTGTGTCTCCATTTCTTTGTGTGCCCGCTTCTTCTTCTTCATGCCTAGAATCAAATAAGCAAAATATACTTCTGCATTATTCTTTATAGCCATAAATACTATAACATTTATGGTAACTTAAAAACAATAATCACAAATATAATATACTATAAAAACCATAGATAATGTAGTAAATCTAAAACTATACATACTAAGACAACTAAATATAATAACTGACATTCATAATGTATTGTTCAGTTCACAACAGTGTAATGTACAATTCACAAGTAATGTAACATGACCATTATCACAGAAGTCTAATATTCATGTTAATAAATATATAATAATATACAACCATAATGTACAATAAAAGCCATACGTAATGTAGTAAACCTAACAATATAAATACTACAAGCAGAAAATCGAATTTTTATGCATTAAATGCAATTGGGGATGGTCTTATCATCATCCATCACAGGTAAGAATACCCTAACAGAGAGAGATCCAGAGAGTATATAAGAGCAAAGTACCTTTGTCTCTGTTTCTTTGTATGCCCACTTCTTCATTTCTAGCATCCAATAATCACAAACATAATCTACTATAAAAACATACATAATGTAGTAAATCTAATACAATACATACTACGATAACTAAATATAATAACTGACATACATAATGTACTGTGCAATTGACAAACAATGTAATGAACAACTCACAAGTAATGTAACATTGAGACATAATTTACCATCAACCAGAAATTCTAATATTCATGGTAATAAATAACAATAAATACAATCATAATGTAGTATGAAAAACAAAGAAAGTGCTGTAATTCTAATTTTATACATACTATAACAACTAAATATAATAACAAAAATCCAATAATGTTCTGTTAAGTTCACTAATAATGAAGGATTAAAATGCTTATTTGCTTACAAATCATAGAAACTTAACATTCATCAAAATTCACAAACAATAGCATATAATAGATAATGTAGTCCTTAGAGCACAAAAAATGTACCACTTTCGTAACAGGACACATATGTTGTAATAAAAGTAACCTAATACTCCAATAAAACATAAAATTAATGTAACTATTAAAACATGAATAATACTTGAGTATATTGTATGTAGTAGCATACAATATACCTGTTATTGATCTCAAACTTGAAGACGGCAAATCTAAAAATATTATAGAATACTTGTATAACAGCTGTTGAAGTAAGGAGTATAAAATAGCCAAAAATTTTAAAAAATAGTGAAAAACAATCGATAAACATAGATTTAAAGAGTTTTTTACCGAGATTCTAGTCGGAAGTTCGACTTTGCTACCAAAACATAACCGCAATGTAATTATTCTGCACGGCGAGAACATAAGTTAATGCAGTATAAAACTAAGTATGTTGGATTATGAACATCGGCTCGTGTTTGTTGCGGGAATTTACCTGTTTTTTCGACTACTTTTTACTGCGATCGGAGGTGGAAGAAATCGAAGGAATTGTGGTTGTGGTTGGTGCTCTCGAAGGTAAAAATTCAATGGGTAGTAAATGCAGCTACCTAATTTGATTCCTATTTTTTAGGGATACGGTTTTGTTTTCAAATAATTCAAAATCTCGTAGCTGAAATTATTATTATACCCATAATCTAGTAGAATACACAGGCTAATGCATCAAATTTTTTTAAGTTTCAAGTTATATCTTAAGCCTTCAATTTTAGCAGTTCTTCATTATATTTTAGTCATTCTTCATTTTATCTCAATTGTTGCTCATTATAAAATAAAATAAATAAAAATAAAATCAATTTTTCGGAAAAAAATGATTTCAATACTCTTCATTTTATTTCCTATATACATCATTAAATGAAAAAAATCAAATTTTTAGAAACAGTTCTCTTCATTTTATCTCCTCTATAAGTCATTAAATGGAAAAAATTAAATTAAATAAAAATAAAATCAATTTTTCGGAAAAAGTATTTCAGTTCTTTTTATTTTATCTCCTATATACATCATTAAAAGAAAAAAAAATTAAATTTTTAGAAACATTTCTCTTAATTTTATCTCCTCTATACTTTATTAAATGAGAAAAATTAAATTAAATAAAAATAAAATTAATTTTTCAGAAGAATATGTTAAATTTATTTTATCTATTTAAAACTTCATTAAATTAGAAATTTTAATTAAATAATAATAAAATTTAATTTAATTTTAGAGTATTGGATGACTCAACAAGACAATCGAAATCTTGTGAAAAATAAAAAAGAAAAGGAATTACAGATCCAAATATGTAATAATGAAGTTCGCGGAGGATAAAATGAAAATGGATATGATTTGAGGGAGATACCATCAGGTTAAATGACAATGATACCCTTAAATATGTAATAATGAAGTTCGCGGAAGATAAAATGAAAACGGAAATTATTAAAGCATGACCACAGATCTTGTGAAATCAAAGGCTGAGATTTATTCTCATTTCTTACATTAACATCTACTAGTTTTCCTCCCGCGCGATGCGCAGTGTTCTAATATTTTATTATAGAAATATGTATAAATAATTATGAGTGAATTTTTTTGTCATTCATTCTCACTATATGTATCATGAAAATACTTAAAATATTGAATCTTTAATTTAAAAAATTGAAAATTAAAAAAAAGGGTCTGTGTCGGAGGTCGGTGTCACGGGGCGACACCGAATGGGACCCGCTAAAAAAATTTGTAAAATATTGCTATTTTTGCTTTATTTTTTAGTGGCTAGGCCCGGTCGGTGTCAGAGGCCGGTGTTGTACGAAATGGCACCGACCTACTTTATAAAAAAATTATTAAAATATCTCTGATTATATATTTGCTTATAATTTGATGTTCATTACTCAAATTATATTATCAATTTGATGCATTAACAGTTTCTAGTCAAAAATTGACATTTCTTGAATTTGTTTAATATTTTGAGCATTTTCATAATGTGTTTAGTAGATTTGAGTATTTAAAATATTTTTGACAATAATTATTTTAGATGTTATAAGATTATATAAAATTATTTGGTTATATGATTTTTTAATAATTCATTATTTTATATAATTTTTATCCTAGTCTCATATTCATCTCTTGTTTAACAAATATATCAAAATAATTTAGAAAAATATATTAAGTTTGAGCTAAATATAGATCTTATTACTTTATTTTACTTACCTCTCTATATAAGAGCAGGTTGATCATTAAAATTTTAAAAATTACACAAAATTTTTCTTTATGCCACCAATATTCCGTCCAACCTCAATTAAAATTATAAAAAACCACTTCATGATATATATTAAAATAATAAAAAAAAAGCACTTCATAATATTGCACAATAAACCCCTAATTTTTAGATCAAATATCAAGAAATTAATCGTTTGAAGTATATCTAAAATCATTTTTAGATTTTTAGGATTGTGTTTGTGTATTTTTGAATTGATTTTATATTTATTGGAAATGGCCTTACATAAATAATACAATTAAAATATCACAATAGCAATCCAGGATTAATGTTCGTCTACAGCAAATAAAGTTAATCTAAAATTTTATATTTCTTAAATATATAAGAATTTAAAATAGTATATCACCCTTCCAATTTAAATTTACTTATGCCTACATTCATATACCTTGAGATAATTGCAAAATAAAAATTTTTGTTAAAAAAAACACACAATTTAGAATATAAAAATCTAACATTTATGAACTATAAAACAAATGTTAACCAACTAAGATCAAATTTCTACCATTTAAACAATAATTGAACATTCATATGTTGTTTTTGAAATATTAAGAAATAAATTTACATGTATCCCTACACCAATTGAGTTATAAACTTGATTTACCTAGATAAAATCACAAAACTAAATACTTCCCACGGTCTAATTTTATTTTTAACCCTTATAAAAAAACTTAATATCCCAAACAATAAATTAGATATATATTTCAACAAAATAAAATAATTTGTAAATTAAAACTAAAAACTGATGTATTGAAAAAAATATATGCTTGAAATGATATTTTTGACGGACAACAATATAAAAATACATTACACTAACAAAAAATGTCATCAATGACTTAATTAAAAATATATTACTTGGCGACAACATTATACAAAAATATCATATCTGATTTACTAAACAGCATATTAGGTAAAATCATAATATACTGAGGATCAAATTCATTGGATGGCAAAATATGAGACATGAATTTCCAAATTTTTAATTTTATATTATTTGATGATATATAGTGTATGCAGTTGAAATCAAATTTATACTTTTATAAATATTATAGTGATGATATATATAATTACAATGATATTTATAAGATATGATATAAAAATAGATTGCACGCCACATAATATGACAATATTATCGTTTGCAAGTTACAAAGACAAATTGATTTAGAAAATTATATCACAAAATATAAACAATAATCATACCAATGCTACTTTGAAATTTGAATACAATGTAAACACATAAAAATCTGGAAAACTAAAGATTGAGCAAATGTAGTGAATACAATAAAATGCAAAATTCATTACAATTTTGGCTGCACTATAAAATTTTATTACAATAAAACTTAATTTAAAAATTAAAAAAAATTCTAAACTACTTGGAGCAATAATAATACAATAGCAAAATAAGTTTAAACTACTTGGAGCAATAATAATACAATTGCAAAAGAAGTTTAAACTTAGTAAGATCTATTCCCTAGCAACGTAAGAGTTGCACAAATATCACGATTAAAGAAGCTTCATTGTTCCACATTCGTGAGAGGCAATAGATTGATATATATATAGCAATCCATTGTGCTTCGGCCACTGAAAAACGACAACTTTTTCATTTCATTGATCGAAATAATGTTTTATTTACCACAATATGTAGCTATTTATACAATTTTAGGAGATGTCAAATTTAATGATGAATAAGATTTTTGCCTATAATTTAGAGCTAAATTCGTTCATATTAAGTGCATTTTCTTTGATTTGTTAATAAATTTAAAGTAGATTGAATCTTTTGGGGCCGTTCTATTCTCCTTAATTGCACTAATTTATTTGATTTCCACTTATTACCATTTTATGTTATTCGCAATTGTTAAATGAATTAATTTTTTTTTCTCCTTTTTTATATAATTATTCTTTAAAGTCTTACTTTAGCGAAAATTTTGTGGAAACGTGCTTTTAAGGTACGTATAAGACCTATAGATTTTAATAATTATTATTAATTGTAAGATTTTTATTTTAAATACAGTTTAAAACTACTATTAAATATATGTACACTTTATTCCAATAAAATGTTGTTAATATTTTTTTCTTTTCCCATTCCATTTTTTTCTTCTTTATATCCATAGAAGATTGTTAATCTTATTATTATCTAAAATATAAAACGTATATATAAATATTTTCTTATATATAATACATTTCTCTATTATAATAATCATTATTTATTGCTATTTTAAATATTTTTTAAAAGTACTATTAAATATATGTACACTTTATTTTTATTAATTTCTTCTTATAATAAATTGTTTCCCATTCCATTTTCTTTTTGTCTTTATATTCATAGAAGATTGTTAATATTTTTTATTATCTAAAATATAAAACGTATATATAAATATTTTTTATATATTCTTTTGTCCAATAAATTAATTATTAATTATAATGGTTTTATAGTTATCATATTCATTATTGATTAACTACCTAAAATAATATATCACTACATATAGCAAGTGTGTTTTGGGGGAAAACTATTTTTAGAGGGGTTCTTCTTTTATATATATATAGATTCTCATATGATCTAACCTCTATATATATATATATATATATATAGTAGTGATCATATAATAATAACTATTCCCTGCTAAATGAGAAAAAATTTGGATCCTTTATTTTGTTGATCCAATGGTTGTGATAATTCAGGATTTATTGAATAAATAAGGTAATTAGAGTATCTTAGTAATTTAGCTTTTAAGTTTGAATAACCGTCTTCTTTATCTTTAGATTTAAACATTCTCTCTCCTAATTTTCTCTTTCCTCCCATTATAATCAAACGATTATATCTTTCTCGATTCAAATCTATTTTTTACGAATCATATATCAAGTTAAACGTATTTTTACGACGATTCATATGATATACATATTGAATATGTTAAATTTAGAAGATTCGCACGAAAATCATGATTTTATATTCAGCTGGTATATGTTCTTCATTATATTTACGTTCAGGAGAAAAAATGCATTAATTATACATAAAAAAATGTTCCCAAATGTCTGCATTTTTTTGCATCAAATGATGCATTCTTAACTTGAATAGGATGCATTTTTATTCTAAAGCATATGCATTTTGGTATTCATATTGAGTGCATTTTTTGCATTGATTATATGTCGCAGTTTTATGCCCAAAATATTGCATTTTTTATATCGAATGCATGCATATTATGTTTTATGAACTGCACGAAATTAAATTGTATTAATATATATTTTTCACATTTTTACCCTTTTATGCATTAAGTACGTGCAAAAAATGCACCAAACATTGAACGGGGTTTCTTTAATCTGAGCCGTCGATTGCAATATTTAATGGCTCAGATTTTTTCGCATTTAGCACGCAAAATCCTATTATCACCTAATCACTACCCTATATATATATATATATATATATATGGGTGCATTCATGGCTGAACATGTGCCCATGAATGAACAGAGACCAAAATCCAGCCCTTGATTTCGAAAATAGACGTCCCAGATTTTCTGCTGTCATTTATCATTGTTGATAGCTTCTTCTATCATTGAAAGGGCAAATTAGTCTTAAACGGTAAAAATTTGAAATGGAATTAAATCTACATGCTGATTTTTCGGAATCAGTTACCAAATCAAATCCCACGATTTTTCCATTATTATCATATAAATTGGAAAGAGAAATAAAATCATATTGCATATTTTTTGGGTGCGGTTACAAAAAAAATCACGATTTATTCCATCATCTTAAGTAAATCGTTATCATTGTTTATGATTTTGTATGTCGTTGTAAGCTGATTTGTCGGTGCGGTTTCAATTTCCACTAATATATTAGCTTTAATTATCCGTACAATGATATTGAATAAGAATAACAATGATCTTAGATGTGTATTAAAAATCAATTGAGATTAATCTGACAAGTTTTGATGAAATGATATTGAACACAAGTAACAATGATAATGTCAACAACGTGCAATGATATTTAATAAAGATAACAATGATCTTAAAGGTGTATTAAAAATCAATTAAGATTAAACCGACAATTTTGATAAAACGATATCGAATACAAGTAACAATGATAATATCAGCATCATACAATGCTACATATTAACTGAACACAATGTAGAAAATAAATAAACAATTAACAAACAATCTGCGGTTACAAATCTGAAATAATGATGAACTTCAAGAAAATAATGATGAACCTGTACCCCTACTTCGATTACTCGCCGGAGACGGCAGATTTCACGTTGTTCAAGGCGGCGAAGGGCGTGTACGATACGAAGAACAGAAAGACGTACTACAACATGGTGAATCCGTAAAAATAAAACCTTATATTTATCGCCAGCCTTACGAGACAAACTGAATTTCTTTATGGAACAAAATATCATCCTCGACAGTCTGCCTCCACACCAACCATTCTCCACCGCCGCCACCACTTGCTCCGCCTCCAACTCTTCAATCACGCAAAGCCAGAAAGGTAGCAGCGGCGCCGCCTCCCATGCTGACAACAAACACCCCACGTACGCGGCGTGCGGAAGCGGAGGTGGGGCAAATGGGTGAGCGAGATCCGAGAGCCCAGAAAGAAGTCGCGAATATGGGCGATGGAGAGCGGCGCTGGGGGTGGACACCGGAATCAGGCCGCGGGAAACACCAATCTGTTTCGTGATCGGCGGGGAGAGTATTTGAGCGATCGTGTATGAAGGTTTTGATGAGGTTGAACGTGAATGAAAATAAAATTTGGGACATTAATTATGTATTGATTAGATATGATATAGAAACCAAAAATAAAAAGATATTCAAAACATATAAATCGCATGAATATAGGGATTTCCATAACTTATAGTTTTATATTAATACGTGTTACCAATATTACCCTTTACTTATATATAATTGATTAAAAAATGACCGTGGCACATTATGGAGCGTCCAAAATTTAAGATGAATGGCTGGATATATGGTCATTGTTCATTCAGGACATATAGTTCAGATTTGAATACAACTATATATAGGGGAGTGATCATATGAGAACTCTCCTTACCATGTGAATATAAGAATCAATCTCGGTCATCCAAATTGGTGATCCAACGCTCAAGACTAAATAATTTCCATCTTGCACTATAGTATAGTAAAACATGCATTAAAAAGTAATTTTGTAATATTTTCTCTCTCCTCTAAAATCATCCTAAATCTTTAAATGACCATAACTCCTTTGATTGAGATTATTTTTTCATGTATCATATATCAAATTAAAGGCAATTTAATTATCTTTCAAACGAAATTTCTATTGCATATGTTTCGATTTTAAAATCATCATAAAAAATAATAAATAGTGATTATATGCATAATTCTCGTAACAGTACACGAATTCTTATATAATGAATGAAGTTGCACAATATAATGCATGAAGTTATAGTATATAATGCAGAATATGATAGATAAAATGCAATACGTTTTTTCATGCGAGATCAACAAAAAAATTAAAATTCATTATCTTTGCATACTGTAGAAAATATTATAGTGGTTATAAATGTTGATCACACATTACTTGTTTTTAATTATGTAGTTTTTTTGTTATATTATATAAATGTATATTAATATATTATATAATGCATGTTTGTTAGGTATATAATGAATGTTTGCTAGGTATATAATGCATGCCGATGTCAAAATAATGCAGTCCACGGAGTATCGATTCACCATAAAAATAAGGTTCACACGATAAACATTCAAATATTCATTATAACAATGATTTTAAATAGTTTGATGCACGAATAAGAATTTATATATGACTAGAATCTTTGAGGAAATTAATAATATATATGTTTCAATCTAAAAAATTAGAGAATTTTCCTTATTTACTATTTTCTATTGTAATTAAGATATTTTCCATATCAATTTTGTTATGAATATCTTATATTTAGTGCATATAGTTCTATTTTTCTCTCTCTTAAATTATAAGTATCACAATTCTCTAAATTTAAATTAATTTATAATGTACCAAAATAATATGATTTTATTATTTTTAAACTAAATCTCTATTGCACATGTTTAGTGGGATGTAACTAATGAAAATTATTAATCTTATGCATAAATCAAATAACTTATGCATTATAATGTTAGTAAAATAATTTTGCTCTAAAATAAAAGTAATACACTATAGTTCCGATTAAAACATCATCGTAAAAATAAAAATTAGTGATTATATGCATAATTCTCGTAACAGTACACGAATTCTTATATAATAAATTCAGTTGAACAATATAATGCATGAAGTTATAGTATATAATGCAGAATATGATAGATAAAATGCAACATTTTTTTTTCCAGCGAAATCATCATTTATCATTATATTTGCACTTGTTATGCATTATATAGTAATAACATACGCATTATAATGAAAGTAGTATAATTTTTCTCTAAAATAAAAGTAATAACATATATAACGCAGGAAGTAATACCGTATAATGATAGTAATATTGTTCTCAAATAAGAGTAATATCATATTATAATGCAGGAAAATGTTTGTTAGATATATAAGGAATGTTAGGTATATAATGCATGTTTCCTAGGTATATAATGCATGTTTCTTATGCATATAATGTATGTTTATTAGATATATAATGTATGTCGAGGCTGAATATGCAAACAGAATCTTAAATAAGTACAAAATGACAAAAAATACCCTATAATGCAGGTCTTTTGAGATAAAATGACCGAAAATCCTGGTAAAATCTTGAGCGTACATTCATCAAAATCAATGGCGATGATTTGTTCTTATTTCTCATGCTTAGAAGTGTTCTCACTGGATCGCATCCATATATATATATATATATAGAGGAGGGATCATGTGAGAAAAAATCCTCCTGTGAGAAAAAAGAATAAATCATATCCATTATATCTAAATAAATCAATGGTTGATATGCAACCAAGCAGCAATTAAAACACAATCAAGCAATTACTTGATTGTCTTTTAGTTGTTGCTTGACTGTGTTTGATTTGTTGCTTGATTTTATATCAACCATTGATTTATTAAGATCTGATGGATATGATTCATTCTTTTTTTTCACAGGGGACTTTTTCTTACATGATCCGCTCCATATATATATATATATATATATATATATATATATTACTTAAATATTAAATTAAAAATTAAAAAAATCACAACGTGACATATATTCAAGTCTTAATATTTAAAAATGCCCACTTTTTTAAAACATATCAAGGAAATGCCCACTTTTATAAACATCTCTAAGAAATGCCCAAAAGTACAATTTCTAACAATAATTTTCGTTTAACCATCAAATCTAGACAATTATTAGTGTAATGATGTCCATATTATTAAATAAGAGGAATATTTAAGTATTATAATGAATTTAACAATTTTATAAAGAAGGAAATAAAAAGAATTTATGGGATCTTGACTTGATATGGTCATCACTATATGGGGAAAATATATATATATATATATATATATATAT
>JAPKLW010000446.1:78974-131739 GCA_026898455.1 Plectranthus barbatus
TTTATAGGATCTTGACTTGATATGGTCATCATCACTATATGGGGAAATATATATATATATATATATATATATATATATATATATATATATATATGATCCTGACCGGTTCAGAGTGGTCCTGACCGGCCAGGATAGGTGCCGACCGGTTCGGACCGGTCTGTCCCGACCATTTTATAATTTTTTTTTAAGTAATGCTCCTGACCGGTTCAGAATGGTGCTGACCGGCCAGGAAACCGAAAATGCAAATTTTTTTTTAACATTGGTGATGACCGGTCAGGAACCGGTCCCGACTCGGTCTAACCGGTGGTCTGACTCCATTTTTTTTAAAAATTGATCCCTACATCTTTTTGAGTTAATTTTTTCTTTTTAAATTTTTGCTTCCTACAATGAATAAATTATTGAGTAGATGTGTGAATACAAATAAGTCGTACATTGCGATGCAGACACATGCATGCCAACTTGTTAACTTTTTTGAAAAAAACAGTCGAAAGAAACGACCTATTTTGTACTGCACTAATCAATTCAATCAATTATTTTTTGTAGACTTTGAATCCATTCATTGAATCATATACGTAACTTTACTTTATATAATTCAATTGATTTGCAAACTTGCGTTCACCACAAACTTGCAAAAATTCTCTCATCTTTTTCTTACGCTCTCTCTCTCTCTCTCTCTCTCTCTCTCTCTCTCTCTCTCTATCTCTCTCACTCACTCACTTTAGACACTTCGTAATGAAGAATTGGTGCAACCTATTTTTGCACTACAATGGTCAGTTCGATCAATCGTGGCACTATATTGGCAGGCATGAATGATTGATTTACTTATCAACGGCCAATATATCAATAGCTGCCTTGAGAAGCAGCATCCAGATGATTCTTGATGCAGAAAATATTCGAGGTGAGTACAATATATATTTTACATCTCAAACTCGTAGCGGCAGAAACGGAGCCTCATTGCTGACGGAGAATGGCGAGCTGCAGCGACTGTTCCGTTTGTACTCGGAGCCTGATATTTATATTATTATGAATCCTACAATCGACACTGGTGTTGGCACTTCTCAACGGGAGCCATCCCCCTACATCCCGTTCATATCCTCAGTGAGTCCACCACTATATGTGAATTACAGTCCAACTACAGAAGAACTTCAAAGGTTTAAATCTTCCATGCATTTTGATATGAGTTCTCAAGGTGGAAGTCGGGGTTCACATATTCCTGACTTAAACGATGAAGTCTATGAAGAGCCTAATGAAGCGAGCTACGATGTTCAAACCGAAGATGAGGAGGCTGGCTTCAATCCTGAATACTACACACGAACTGATGGTGGTGTGGTGGAAGAGGAAGAAGACGAGGAGGCTGATCTTGACTCAGTCTCATCTGGATCTGGATCTGGATCTGATTCCGATAATGAAGGTGAGAATTTCTTGATGGGTTGCACAGTTGCAGAATTTTCTGCATGGATAAGATCAGCTGGCGACATGAGTTCTTTTATTTCGAATCTTCCATCCACTTCCAATAATTCATCACCAACATCAAACATTTTAACAAAATTCCAAACAAAAAATTCTAACAATTAGTCATCACCTAATATTTAACAATTCCAAACAAACATATTTGAAAAAAATTCAAACACTTCCAAACAAAAATATTTATTATTTAACAAACTTTTAACCAAGCACTTTCAAGTCATCACCAAGACACAAATTTATATACTTTCAAACAATTCCATGGAAACATAAAATACAAACAACTCCAAAACATAACAAACAAAGATTTAGGATTATATTCGAAAAAAAAAAATAACAAATAACAAATAAATTCAACAACAAACAAACATACCATATTAGGATAAGGAATTCCAGCCATTGAATAAGATGGAGAGAGGAAATGAGGGTGCCGACTTGATCTTGAGGAGGACCACTTCTTCTTCTCCACATACCAGCGGCGCACGCAGGGGGGGGGGGGGGGGAAGTTTGGGAATGAAATGGGGTAGGATTTTAGGGTTTTGATGTGAATTAAAAAAAAATTAATAAAATTTCAAGTCGGGACCGGTCTGCTTGGGTCAGGACTGGTGTGAACCGGGTCAGGACCACCGAGCCGGTCCCGACTTCACTCCTTTTTTTTTTTTTGCAAAATTATGTATATTTCATTCCAAATAAACTCAAGTCATCACCGGTTATCATCGACTTTTTGAATTGAATTCAACAATATTAATTTCAAAATTCGTTATTTAACATAATTCATCCAAATTCGTGCCAACTGACAACTGAATTTTGACAGAAATGTGTACTTGGGGTATTTTTTGAAGATAATTATAACATGAGGCATTTTTATTATGTTTCATAGTGAAATAGGGCATTTTGAATTTTTTCTCTATATTCAAATTAAAAAGGTCATGTGAAACATGATGAAATTGGAGAAATCCAAGGTTTGACCGTCGACGAAACATGATTAACAGCAACCAAGAAACTCTGGCAGCCTAGCAATTGCCTAGAAATTCAGCAGATTTTGATTATATGAAAACAAAAACCACATATCCAGTTGACTTGACTTGAGTCGATGATGACTTTGGCATACATAGATGATCCAATACCAAATTCCAAACCTACAACAACAACAAAAAACAATGCCAGCATTCATCCTCTTCCTCCTTCTAACTGTAATTCATCAAGCAAGCTCACAAGATCTGTCACGTGACCGGGCTGTTCTGCTGAGCTTGAAGCAGCACTGGGGCAACCCTCCATCCCTCATCTCCTGGAGCTCCAACACCTCCCACTGCGACTGGCCGGGAATTGAATGCAACTCCGGCTCAGTCACTGCCCTGCATTTATCATCCAAGGGGATCAACGGAACTCTCCCATTATCGATAGCCCAACTCACCGACCTCATCGCCATCGACCTCTCACAGAATTACCTAGATTTGTCTGATAACCAGCTTTCAGGAGACATCGTGGAAAGTGTTTTCCATCTGAGGTCAGAGAATACATGGCTGTGTTACAACAATTTTGTCGGAAAGATCCCTTTTGAGCTTCTGGATCATCGCTACAAAAGTAAATGCGTGGATCATCCAAATCTCTGCTCGGACTACAGCGCTGACAGCCTACCAAGTTGCCCTTCCAGTTTGTGCTCTGATCATAGAGTGAAAGCATTTCTAGAATGTGACCCGAAATCCACCAACTATTTTGTAATAACTATGGTGGAAACAGCGGGTTGTGGGGTAGTTGGGTTTGCAATACTTTACTACTTGGCAAGAAAATGCTGGCTGAAGAGGCATGACACCATTGCTGCAACACGCAAGAAAATCTGGCCATCTTCTCCAAAAGAGGAAAAGAAGTGGAAGATGACTGCATTTCAAAGGCTGAATTTCAATGAAATAGACATATTGCAAAGCTTGACAGATGAGAACTTGATAGGAGCTGGTGGATCAGGAAAGGTTTACCGAGTTTTTGTGAGACCAGCAGGCGCCACGGTTGCAGTCAAAAGCATAACAAACACCAGGAAATCAGACCAAAGGCTCGAGAAGGAGTTTGATGCAGAGATTCAGACACTGGGGAATATCCGGCACTTTAACATAGTGAAGCTTTTGTGTTGCATCTGGGGCGGAGAAGCGAGGCTTCTTGTTTACGAGTATTTCGATAACAAGAGTCTGGATCAATGGCTGCATGGTAAAAAGAAGGAAATATTCATATCAGTAGTTGGTGGTGATAGTTCAGTTACAAAACTGGATTGGCCGAAGAGGCTGCATATTGCCATTGGAGTAGCACAGGGGCTTTGCTACATGCACCATCATCCATCGAGACATCAAGTCCAGCAACATACTACTCGACTCGGACTTCAATGCAAAAATAGCAGATTTTGGATTAGCAAAGCTGCTCACCACCAAGCATGGAGGCACAGAAGTAGCATCAGCTGTGGCTGGGAGTTTTGGGTACATTGCTCCTGGTAAGTAGAACATATTACATTTTTTGAAGTGATCTTTCCATCTATATCTTCTTTATCAATGATAAAAAGTCTTGAAACAGAGTACGCGTACACCAGGAAGGTGAATTCAAAAATAGACGTGTACAGCTTTGGAGTGGTTCTACTGGAGTTGACAACGGGGAGGGAGGCTGTTAGTCGAGGAGATCATATGAACCTAGCAGGGCGGGCTGAGGACACCAATGCACTTACTGATTTACTGGATAATGAAATCAGGGATTCCATATACTTGGATCAAATCATCACTGTTTTTCGACTGGGAGTCATGTGCACTTCTACCTCACCTTCTGTTAGGCCATCCATGAAGGCCTGTATGCATATCCTTACTGACTGCCGCCACACTTCTTCTCCAAATATATAATCATTTTGGCTCTTGATTTGAATTGTTTCTGTAACTAAAATTCAAAATGAATTTGTAAAAATTCCATGTCAGCATAAATCATCTATTTTGTTACATATATTGCATTTTAGATAGAGAATGCTTTCTTCACTAACTTGCACCCTAACCCGAATCATCTAGGACTTGTGGGATCATATTGAATTAACAAAGACCATTCCACCTTACTAGAAAAATAATTAAAAAGTTTTTTATTCGGGTTATAATGGTACCTATTATCACTGCTAGCTAAAAGCTTAAGATAAAGTAGTTATAATATTGTTATATTAAAATTAATGAATGTAATGATAAAATACGGAGTGAAGTACACTAACAAGATTAGTGAGTTATGAAGATAAAATAGTTAAGATATTATTAAATATAGAGAAATTAGTTACTTAGTTATGGAGAATTTGTTGCTAGCTATTTAGATGTGTATGGGCTGAGCCCATAGATAGGTATTCAGTAAATATCATTTATTTTTATAATTATTTAAATCTAAAAAAATACTATGTCGAAATTATAATTTTAGACTCGGTTGCAAGCAATTGTTTCAACCGCTGCTCACGGCCGCCGGTCGCTTTCACCAACACGACTGCTACATACAATTTCTGATTTTTCTATTTAAAAACCTGTATTTGATAATTCCGTCGCCTGAATGCTCTCTCGCCTCTCCGCTCTCCTCCGTGCCGCACCTCTCCCTCTCCCTCTCCCCTCACCTCCTTTAATGGCGGCGCGTGTTCTCTCACGAGCACTCCCCTCCATTACGGCTCTGCCTTCCAAGCTCTCGAATCCGCCACCTCATTGTCGGTCTTATGTGCCGGTATCGTATTTGCAGACCGCCTCTACCCACGAAAGGAGGAGGTTTGTTGGTGATAGTCGCTCGTCCATCGGGGGAAAAAATGAGAATGTTGTGGTGGCGGCTGGGCGGAGGGAATACCGGAAAGTTAGAAGCAGACGAGGAGCGGCGGCGAAGAAGAGCAAGGAGAAGGAGCTGGAGCTGAGTGTGAAGATTTGCCTCGAAGAACAATTGCCTGAAGATCCTGAGATTATGGTAATGACTTAATTTTTCGCCCGCGCTTGGATGTTACTACCACGGTTAGTTTGTTAGTTATGTCAGCTTTGTGCTAATCAATCTAAACGATTGTGTTACCCTGTTAGTGTGTCTGTACTCAGAGAAGGAACTTTTGTTACGTACAAGTTACATCTGATGTTAATCATGTATTTTCCACGAGTTTGTTAATGTAGGCGTCTGTTTGTGAGTTGCCAATTTCTATGTCGCGTTTGTATGGGTTGGATAAGAGAGAGAGGTTTTGTTCTCCAAACTTGTGCGGTTGTGCTATTGGTTTGTGCTTATCCCAAGAAGATCATTGAACAAGAAACTGGAGTGAATTTAGTAAGATAGTCGCATGACTGATGTTAATGGCATAGATTACTTTTTATGTTGATGTGATATTTGAAGGTCAGCTTGTGAGCCTTCCGTAACACTTGCTTTGTAGTTTCTTGGCATTTTTACATCCTTGAAATCTAAGATCTATTAGGGAAATGTTTTTTTTATAAACAATTATTGAATTATTTTACTGGCCAAATGCTGGCAAGCAGAACCTGCAATGATGCCTAATTTTGCATGCGGGAACATCTTCTTAAATGTCTTTGTAAGTCCTTGTATCAAGGTTATAATATTGAGCATTTTGTAATGTGAAGCTGAAAAAGAGTTTGCAGTTGAAACAATAGCTTATGTGATCAATGGTTCTTCATGATTAATTCTGTATAATTGGATATGTGCGTGTGTGTGTGAGAGTGTGCTAAAGTGTTTGAAGGATGATGATTTGTTGGTAATAAATAATGCTTTGACTCTTTTTTTTTGGTATTGTTAAACTCATTTTCAGGATATCACGGAAATCATGCGTCTTAATGTTCCAATGGCAATGAAATTAGCATTTGAGCGTCTAAATAGTTCAGAATATAAAACAAGGGACAGCGTAATAAATGATGTTGGCTGTTTTGAGAGTGTTGAGCTATCAGTACTCTTTTGCAACGACGAATTCGTTCAGAAACTAAACAAAGATTGGAGAGGTGAAGATCATGCTACAGACGTCCTCTCAATGTCCCAACATATCCCTGAGCTCAAGCTACCAATTGTAAGTTATTTAAAATTTGTCCATTTGTGTGTAGATGGGCTTTGGTGGCAAACCTGATGGGCATCACTTTGCTGCAGCTAATGTTGGGTGACATTGTAATTTCTGTTGAGACTGCTGCACGACAGGCAGAGGAGAGAGGACATACTCTTATTGATGAAATTCGTATCCTCGTGGTTGGTTTAACCAAACATATCCAGTGTTTTTGTTATTTAAATTGGGCCAGTGGTCATTTGCATTGAGCATGCTATGCAACTGCCTTTTTTTTTTTTTTGTTATTTAAATTGAAATTCTGAACCTAGTAGATATTTTAGTTACAATATGAGGCTGTCTATTTAATTTAGAAATGATTATGTATCTTAACAGATCTGATCATCTTCAAGCATTTGAGAATTACTCAAGAAACACCAGAAGAACTCTTGTATTTTTGTTAGGTGTTGGCATAGAAACTCACCTTTACCTTTAAGAATCCATTGGCTTACACATGTTGTCTATGCAGTTTCTTCTGATGTTATTGCCTGAGCTTGTTTTGATTATGCTTGCACATTCTATATGTGAAACTAGATTGCACAAAGTGAAGATATAGCTTACAAGTTTGTGAAACAATGAATGTAGATTTCCAATAGGACTGACTCGTTGGTAGTGGCCAAACTGACTTAGTGTGTGAAATCTTGAGAGTTGCATATGGTTACTGAAGTTGAAATACATCTTGTAAGTGATTACTTAAAACATGGAATCAGTCAGTCAAGCACTTTGATCTTGCTGGGTAGTACATTCTGAAATAGGTTCAAATTAGATGATATGATTAATTGTTTGGGTAGATACTAATTTGCTAAAAGTCTGTATCATAGTGGTTTCTATATTACAGGTTCATGGACTGCTACATCTTCTGGGATTTGATCACGAGTTAAGTGATGAAGCAGAAAAGGAAATGGAGAATGAGGAAGAAATTCTGCTGAAGGGTCTTGACTGGAAGGGGAAAGGATTGATCAATAGTGCATATGATGCTGAAGTTAATGGGGGTGCACATATTTATCCCTCAGATGGTAATTTACCGAATGAATTTCAGATGTTGTGTTCTCTAATACAACAATCTTAACTTATTCCACCCATGTATAGCTTCATTTCTATTTCTGACATCCCAGAAAAAATCACATTTCTGCTGTGTCAAAAGACAGGAAGAGAGTCGGCAGTCTCCGGTTTTACAAACCAAAATTTGGCTACATCTTCTGCGACATGGATGGTAGGATATCATGAGAAAAGATTGTTTTTAGTTTTTACATAGACTGTTATGATGCTATGAAGTTTTACATTATCAATTATAATGATGCCTCATTATGCATTTCCAATTTTGCTAATGTAAGGTACACTGCTAAATAGCAAAAGCCAAATTTCCTTAGCAACAGCAGAAGCTCTGAAAGAAGCCTCATCAAGGGGTGTAAAAGTAGTGATAGCCACCGGAAAAGTGAGGAAGTACTTCATTTCTACTTTTGATTGGACTTCTATATTTCTTGTTCCCACCATCTTGCTTGATAATATTTTCTCTCTTTTGTACACTTTGTGTACAGACTCGTCCAGCTGTAATCAATATTTTCAAGATGGTCAATTTGGCTGGTAAAGATGGCATTGTTTCAGAGTCATCTCCTGGAGTTTTTGTACAGGTTAACTTCTAACATGTCTAAGAGCACTTGGTTTTATGGTTTCTTTTAAAATTAATTTTTTTCTATTCAAGATTATTCTCACTTGTGTTGCCAAACTTATCATTGTGCTTATTCAATAAGATTGGCAAGTTATTTTCTAACTTCTCTTTTCTTGGAAGATGTGTCTATTAGTCTAGTCTGTGTTTCCTTTTCCTTTATGTATCATCCTCTAGGACTATTGATTAGAATAGTATTTACGTTCAAAGACTCCTCAAGTTTCCTAGATTACTTTTCTCTTAATATGCTGTATAGGATGCACATCAGGAACTTTTAATTAATGAGTTTAAAACTGGCATGATTTGCTCAAATAGTTTATGCAAATAATAGATACTAAATTTAGTGGTAATTTTCAAAATATGGTTTGTAATACAAGAGACTGGGTCAAAGTGATGTGTACGAGGATTCATTAAGAAAGAGATTCATACATTGAGTTTGTATATTAAGAACCAGACCAATGATATTAGGTTTTTCCACCATAGGTGGAAAAATATAATACTTGTCTGAATTCTACATTCTCATATGGTTTCAATTATGGATTCAGGGATTGCTCGTCTATGGAAGGCAGGGACGAGAAATATTTAGGAGGAATTTGGATCCTACTGTGTGCAGAGAGGTGGATACACATCTTTTTATTTAATTTCTCTAGGTGTATCTATTCTGGATTACACTGGCTCCCTTCTCTTGAATGCTCTGCTCTTTCTCTTTCAAACTTTTACCATCATGAAGGCCTTTCTGTGCCGTCAGTGTATTGATATTTTCCTTTAACAGTCTGTATCAATATATCTGTGAAATAGGTTGATAAATTGGTATGGCAATTTTAAAACAGGCGCTTGTCTACTCTCTTGAGCATAAAATTCCAGTTATTGCCTTTACTGAGGATCGGTGTTTAACATTGTTCGAACACCAACTTGTGGAATCGCTTCATACTGTGTACCATGAACCAAAGGTATTTGGTTATCTGGTTTTTATAGATTGCTTCTCTAAGTGCACTCACATATGGTTTCTTAATGATGTGTCGTGGAATCGTATCTCGATAGGCAGAGGTAATACCATCAGTTGAGCAGCTATTGGCAGGAGTTGAAATACAGGTTTGTTCAAATTTTATTAAGTTTTCTCTGAAACTAATACAGATAACATACCATGCATCTTTGTTTAGTTATTACCTTGTCATGCAACAGGAGCTACATTTTCTGACTATCTCTTACTAATTTTTATTGTTTATTGAGATTACCTTTTTTTTAGTTTGTTTTTGCACTTTGCTGTTGTTATTCATGGTGCGACATTGCAGAAGCTGATCTTCTTAGATACTGCGGAGGGAGTAGCTAGAAGTCTACGGCCATACTGGGCTGAAGCAACAGCGGATCGTGCATCTGTTGTCCAAGCAGTGCCAGATATGCTTGAAATTGTTCCACCTGGAACCTCCAAAGGAAATGGAGTGAGAATACTTCTTGATCATCTGGGTGCTACTCCGGATGAGGTATGTTTTTGTGTCTCTCTAGGCTTCTTGTATTGCAAGAAATGCTCAACTTGTTATGCAATGCAATGTATTAATATGCATTCTAATATTAGGTGATGGCGATCGGGGATGGGGAAAACGACGTGGAGATGCTCCAGTTGGCATCTCTAGGTGTGGCTCTGAGCAACGGATCGGAGAAGGCGAAAGCTGTAGCAAATGTAATTGGCATCAGCAACGACGAAGATGGAGCTGCTGATGCCATATATCGGTATGCATTCTGAGAGGCTGTCTGTCAAAATTGGATGAGCAGATCGAAGATTGCAGGAGCGTCAAAAGCCCCTTTAAATTGGCTGTTTGGCTGATGCAGTGCCACTTGCTGGAGGAGTGGAGTTATACTGATTGATCTTGGCCCCACGCTGGATGTTGTTTTCATTTCCAAAATTTAAACGTAACCGTTCTTAATGGAGATAAAATAACGGGTGATTATATGGATATTTATCTCAAAATCTTTTTTTTTTAATTTATAAAATTCTATCTCGCACCTTCAAATTTATGAAATTCTATTTTATTATTATTATTCATATAACATCATTGTTGAGATTCATTTTGTACGGATATAGGCCTCGAGAATACAAGGATCAAAATACAGAAAAATAGGTCGATTTGTTTCGTACAGATATGAGTATCGAGAATATAAAAATCAAATAATATAGAAAAATAGGTCGACGGGCTAATGTATATAATTGAAATTAAAGCACAAATTCAAAACAAATATAGATTGACAATAAATGGAGACGAAAAGTAATGACGAATTGGATATAAGTGAATTGACTATAAATAAGAACCAATACTTATCACAGTGTTATAAAATGTAAGACTGAACTCCGATAAGTATGGTGCTGAGCTCGACAATAGACTCGCAATGCAGGCTAAAGTGAGAACATATTAAAAGCTTAATTATGTGTTGAGAACTAGATACCGAATTTCGGCTTACAAAGGCCTAGTTACTGAGAGTATGGCGGCGTTAGGGTTTTCGTAACACAACCGAGGCAATTGAATAGAGCTCTCTGGCTTTGTCGGGGTTGTTATAACGTCTTCATCTTTAGCGACCTTCAAAATTACCGCATGCTTTTATCTATCCACCCTTCTGACCGTTAAGCAGCTCGCCAGGAGCGGTTCTTCCTTATTCGTTCTATTCAAAAGGAGGTCTATTCTTTTGTAGAGTTGTCCAGTTCGATAGTTTTGGTCGAACTATTTTGGGCGAACTCCTACCTCCCTACGAGCTATTCAAATCACTCTATGTCTTGGCTAGTTTGGGCCGGCCTGTAGTTCGACCTTTTTGAATGCGAGTGGGCTTCTTTTTGGGCTTTCTTAATGGGCCTATTAAATAATAACCCCAACAATAGCCCCTTTGGCTCTTCGAGGGTCCGTCAGAGGGACTTAATGAGTCGAACAGTTAGGTCTTGCGTCGTCAAGTGTTTGCCTTTTGAGACGAGTTGTTCTTCCTAGATGTGTGCCCTTCAGACCTTGCTAGAGGATGGTCTGGTATTGTTTACGGGATGTTCGTAAGCATCTCTTCAGCCAGGGGGGCATTTCCTCTGTGGGTGGCTGATCACGGTAAAATCTACAGATTAATTATAGCAACAGTGGCAAATAAATTTGTAAACCCTAAGGTTATCGAATCCAGGGGAATTGTGTGGGGAAATTATCCTATGTACTAGCTATGATCCTAAGATTTATTGTTTGAGTAAATAGAAAATATGTTTTGGTTTTATAAAAGTAAAGAGAACAATGCAGAAAATTAAAGTAGTTTTGAAAGCAAATTTAAAGGAACACAGATTCTAGGGAAGAATTCTTATTATGGATAACATGTAGGAATCAATTAATTTAACAGGTGGAATACTGCACAATGCTGTATTTCCTTGTTTGGCAAATATAACCTAGATTACTAATTAGTGACTATCTCCGCTCGGTCTCAAAGTACACCAAATTAGTCAATCTGATAAGCAAATCAGTTCAATTCCTACAGTCTAGTACATCTGTTTGGATAGTGTAGATTGTATCATGCATTATAATCCCACTATTAATATTCACCTCTCGGTCCTTCTATCAATAGCTAGACATCTAAATTAATCGTCACCTCTCGGTCCTTGAATTAATCTAGAATTATAAAATAAACACAGGAATCATGAACCTAATTAATTAATCTTAACATGCATCCATAATAATATCAACCCCTAGAACCCGCTAGGGTTTCTAGCCACTCATCGCAAATAGAAATACAAAAGAAAACATATTAAATTGCATGAAAGTAAAGAACTTACAAGAAAAATAAAGGGTTTCGTGTTTCCCAAGTCTCCAAATTCTAAAAACTAAATTCTGGAATGAAAAATATCAAAATGAATGCTGAAAAATCGAATTTACATAGGTATTTATTGAGGTGGATGTGTATCTTATCAAATATAGGGCTAAAGATATGAATAAATCCGATTTTCATCAGATTTCTGCTCCAGCATACTCGCTCGCGTCAATCATTGCTGATTGGCGTCGATCGACGTGGCTTCCTCTTCGGCGTCAATCGATGCTGATTGGCGTCGATCGATGTGGTCTCTTGCCCTTTCTACGCGGTCTCACGGTTTTATCCATAACTTCCTCTCCCGAACTCCGATTGACCCGATTCCAGTTGCGTTGGAGAGCTAACTCAAAGAATCATCCATTGCCATGTGCCATTAGCCCAAATTCTCATTGTGGAAGAACTCTTCACTGCTACTCTTACACATCACTGCTTTCGGAACGGCTTTCTCGTGAACTTAGGCCTTAAACCTACAAAAACACCAATACGCGCATAATACCACCTAATAAAGACTCATGCATATAATATATATATATAAACTCAATAAAACTACATAAAATAGTAGAAAATAATATAGATAAGCGAGTAAAATAATGAGCTTATCAGTGGCCTCCCTTTACTCGCGCGACTCCGGAAAGTCACTGCAAGGGCCGTAGTTGTGGGACCGAAACCATGGCTTTCATGGAGGGACAGTTTGGGTTCTATCTCATTTGTCATGATGGCTATTTGGGGAGCCCCGGTGAGCTACGTAAGCTCGTCTTTTTGGGGTCTTTTAACGAGTGTGGGGCTCATCTTTATCTTTTCTTTTTGGGGTCGGAGCCCCAGTAAGGTGATGTACCTGGCGAACTGGTGTTTTACTGATCTTTGGTGGGTCGGCAGGACGATTCAATTTACCGTTCCACTTTTAGATTTTGCTGCCCACGCAAATGACAATTTTGTAATAACCATAAAATTTGGGGATGGTCACGAGCAGTTGAACAGGCGTGAGGTTTTAACCGTCGCTTGTTTCATTTCTTCCTCACTGTCACGAAGCTCTCTCTCATTCTTTCGCGATTCTCACTCTCCGGCGATTGTGATTCTTTCTTTTCTGGTGGCCACGATTTCTTCCGGTGATCAACCTTGTTTATCCCCCAACCTTCGGTCCATTACGGTAATTCCACTCGCTCTTCTTTTTGTCATTTCTTCCTTTCCTTTTCGTCGCATTCGAATTTGGGGGGTCCTAGGGTTGGTTATTTTGCGAGTTGTCATGGGGCTGACCAGAGTTCAACTCCCTCTTTATCTTTTTAGGTTATTTAATCCAAGGTTTTTTTGAAGTGTTTAACTTTGTGTTGATTATGTCTTCTTCATCGGGGATTGGTTCTCAATATTGCAAGGGTTCTATGTCCGATCACGAGATCTGCCCTACGGCGGCCGGTTTCACCTGCCAGACTAGAGTCTTCTCTTCTAGAGGTCGGAAAGGCTGGGTTGAGCAAGGCGGTGCAGGAGGTCGACGAGGAGTCTAGCTTCGAGTCCTCCGACAATAAGATGCTCTCTGAACTAGTCTGAGGGCTTGAGAGGACGACAAGTGGTGGTGAGACCAGTGGGAGTTGCAACCTCCGAGGTTAAAGACCGACAACGACCCCAAACTCATCACCGACCCCGAGCCAGTGTATAAAGACAACCGACAAAGACAAAGCCACGATAGTTGTAACCGACCCCGGGATCTTTGTAATTAGCTTCGATAAATCCGGGGTCGTGGCAATCTTATCTAGGTTTAGTTAAGTCCGTATTTCTTGTAACGGTCACCCTTCCCTAAAGTCTATAAAAGGGAGACCTTGATTAGATTTTAATGGATTCTTTTTACAACATATGCTAGCCAAATTTCTGTCAAGATATATGATGAGTTCATATTTTCACTCATATTTGGTTTGATTAATTAGTACTTTTCGATATGTTTTAGTTTATTTTCATTATTTTTGCTGCATGAGTCTATCTAGAGTGGTTTTATGCTTGTCGGTAAGATTTTGTAGGTTTGATGTCAAATTCATTGAAAACTCGTGCCAAAAGTAGTAGATGTTCAAATAAATAGTCACGACTTCTTCCACACATGGAATTTGAGCTAATGGAACATTTCAATAGAAAGATCTTTGAATTAGCTTTCCAATGCAACCGGAATTGGGTCAATCGGAGTTTGGGAGCAGAAGTTATAGCCAAAACCGTGAGACTGCGCAGAAGGATCGAAATGGGCGAATTCTGGCGACATGAAGCCTCTGTGTCGATCAATATGCAGGGTGACGGTCGACATACGGAGCAATTTTGGAAAGAAAGTGCAATTTTACAAGTTTTTGGGCGAGAATTGATGGAAATAAAAGATATACATCAACTTGGAAGCCTTGAAAACCGAAAAAGGAAGATATATGTAAAATAGGATATTAAGATTAAGATTTGCATAAAATCTAATCTTTTTCCTTATAAGATTTAGTCATGTAAAGCCTACACAAAATCTATAAATACCTATCTAGATTAGATTATTCATTGGACTTAGTCCCATAATCTCCTCTTTTTCTTAAATTCTGTAGTATTTTTTAGTCTTTAGTTTTTTTATGTTATGTACTTTAGGATTCCTATTCCTATTTTATTTATGTAATTTACTTTTCATTTAATTATGTGTTTTTATTTTATTATGTCATTCAATTTTCCTAGCAGATTCTAAGTTTTGTACAACTGTTTTGGATGCATGCTTAGGATTTATTAATTCATTGCTGATGGTTTGTGATTCCTATTTTATTTTATAATTCTAAATTAATTGAAGGACCCCGAGATGAAGATTGATTTAGATGTCTAGCTATTGAAAGAAGGACCGAGAGGTGAATATTGATGGTGGGATTAGGAATGCATGATGCGATCTGTACTATCGGACCAAGAAGTACTAGATTGTTGGGATTTAAATCTGTTGATCTTATGAGATTGATTAATAGATGTTCTTGAGACCTAGAGGAGATAGTCACTTTTTAGTAATCTAGTTATTATTTGTCAGACCAAGGAAATTTTAACACTTTTCTGATATCTCACATGTTGCATGAATATGATTAATTATTTATTTGCATGTTATCTAGAATAGAAGTTCAACCCTAGGATCTGTATTATCCTTTATATGCTTTAAATCTTTATTTTTATTTTCAAAAAAATCCAAAATCTATTTTTTGATTGCTCAAACAATTTATCCAAAAACTATGTTTTAGTACATGAGTTTATTTCGTACATCATTCTCTGTGGGTTCGACATTCGAGTTATAAATTTATTTGGCCACTGTATTGCAATTAATCTGATTAGAATATAAGTGATCAATATACTCGGTCCTATTTTTGCTTGTTCAATCTTAAATCTAGCATTCGATACATTTGGTACCGATTTGCATGTTCTTTCCATTTATCTTACGCATTTATTTATGATTTATTACAATATCTATTATTTTTCTAACACGAATGTAAGGACCTCGATCAATCGAATTATAAACATCAATATTTTGGCTCCCACCGTGGGACCCTTAGAATCAAATTTTCAGAAAAATGGCAGGTATTCCTTCAGGAGAAAATAATGTGGGGAAAATACAACCACCCGTCAACCAGCCGATTTTGCCGCCGAATAGGACTCGACCACCTAACCAGCCAATTTTGCCTCTCAGTGGTATTGACACGAACATGGCGTCGTTGGCCGAGCTAGAGAGAATGGTGAATGCGCAACTCAAGCTACAACCGCAATTTACCACTTCGACGAGTCCAACAACGGCATCCACGTCGGACCCTAGGATAACCAAAGGGCCACGAACGTGAGGATTGAGATTTTGCACGGGGTAAACCAGACCCTGCGAAGGGAAAATCAACTTTTGCACCAACAAATATCGAATCCCGAGAACCAACACCGCACTAACAGTCCCGAATCTTCCACGGTCTGGAGAAAGAAAAGCACAAGATCAAAACAAATATAGATTGACAATAAATGGAGACGAAAAGTAATGAAGAATTGGAACAAGCTCACCTGAGGTTGGCCACGTTACCCACCAATGGCCCGGAACGGCTTCCAGACTGACGGCTGACCCCACAAACCAATACATGTCCTTCCCAGCATGCTTTGTCCTCACTTACACGCACCCTGAGAAACTTCCCAGGAGGTTACCCATCTTAGTTCTACCCCAGGTCAAGCACGCTTAACATTGAAGTTTTTCTTAGAATGGGTGCCGGAAAAAATGATGCACTATGTTGGTATGAGTAGCACAATCAAATCCTTTAAGCACTTTCATTCTTGCATAGCCAGAATCCCTCTCATTCTGGTGTGGCTCCATACATTCATGTCACCCTTCGCACACCTATCGAAAGTCTTACAGGAGCCGCTCATTGTTCGTGCTTCTCATGCACCGGCGATCACTCCTTGCTCCGGCATCGGGTTGTCACATCTCAGTGGTATTAACACAAACATGGCGTCGTTGGCCGAGCTAGAGAGAATGGTGAACGCGCAACTCAAGCTACAACCGCAATTTACCACTTTGACGAGTCCAACAACGGCATCCACGTCGGACCCCAGGACAACCAAAGGGCCACGAACGTGATGATCGAGATTTTGCACGGGGTAAACCAGACCCTGCGAAGGGAAATCAACTTTTGCACCAACAAATGTCGAATCCCGAGAACCAGCGCCGCACTAACAGTCCCGAATCTTCCACGACTGGAGAAAGAAAAGCACAAGATCAAAACAAATATAGATTGACAATAAATGGAGACAAAAAGTAATGACGAATTGGATATAAGTGAATTGAATATAAATAAGAACAAATACTTATCACAGTGTTACAAAGCGTAAGACCGAACTTCGATAAGTATGGTGCTGAGCTCGACAATAGACTCACAATATATATTGTATTACTTTTATTTTAGAAAAAATTATATTACTTTCATTTTAAAGCACATGTTATTACTATATAATACATAACAAGTGCAAATATAATGATGAATGATGATTTCGCTGAAAAAAATATGTTGCATTTTATCTATCATATTCTGCATTATATATTAAGACTTGAAGCATTATATTGTGCAGTTGCATTCATTATATAAGAATTCATGTACTGTTACGCGAATTATGCATATAATCACTAGTTTTTATTTTTACGATGATTTTTTAAGCAGAACTATAGTGTATTACTATTATTTCAGAGCAAAATTATTTTACTTTCATTATAATACACAAGTTATTTGATTTGTGCATAAGATTAATAATGTTCATTAGTTACATAGTTTACTCCCACTAAACATGTGCAATAGAGATTTAGTTTAAAAATAATAAAATCATATTATTTTGGTACATTAAAAAATAATTTTAAATTAAGAGAATTATAATATTTATAATTTTAAGAGAGAGAAAAATAGAACTATATGCACTAAATATAAGATATTCAAATCAAAATTGATATGGAAAATATCTTAATTAATATAGAAAATTATAAATAAGGAAAATTCTCTAATCTTTAAAATTGAAACATATCCATTATTAATTTTCTCAAAGATTCTTGTCATATATAAATTCTTATTCGTGCATTAAACTATTTGAAATTATTGTTCGAATGAATATTTGAATGTTTATCGTGTGAACTTCATTTTTAAGTTGTATCGATACTCTGTGGACCGCATTATTTTGACCTCGACATGCATTATATACCTAACAAACATGCATTATATAATATAATAATATACATTTATATAATATAACAAAAAAATACATAATTAAAAACAAGTAACATATGATCAACTTTTATAACAACTATGATATTATCTACAGTATGCAAAGATAATGAATTTTAATTTTTTGTTGATCTTGCAGGAAAAAAGGTTATTGCATTTTATCTATCATATTCTGCATTATATAATATAACTTCATGCATATATTGTGCAACTCCATTCATTATATAAGAACTTGTGTACTGTTACGAGAATTATGCATATAATCACTAATTTTCATTTTTTACGATGATTTTTAAAATTGAAACATATACAATAGGGATTTCGTTTGAAAGATAATTAAATTACCTTTAATTTGATATATGATACATTAAAAAATAATATAAATCGAAGGAGATATGATCATTTAAAGATTTAGGATGATTTTAGAGGAGAGAGAAAAAAATTACAAAATTACCCTTCAATGCATGTTTTACTACACTATAATGCAGATGGGATTAATAAAGTCTTGAGTTTTGGATCACCAATTTGGATGGCCGGGATTGGTTCTTATGTTCACATGGTAAGGAGAGTTCTCATGTGATCATTGCCCAATTGAAGCACCACCCAAAAATAAACTCCAGTTAAACCCACCAAATCCTCTCAATTTAATTGAAAATAACGATAGCAAAAATAATAATACGGAACCGCAGCATCACCCCATTCATCTTCTTCGGGTGAAGGAGCAGCTTGGGCAAAAGAATGGTCCATCTGATGTTCCCAATCATCGATTTCGATACAATCTCCATCTCGATAAAGCAATGGAAACTTAATTTTTAAAGGTCATGAAAAAATTGAATTGAATCGAACCGATTCTCTGATTTGAAAAAGGAGACAATGGGAATTGAGGGGAAGGAAGCGAATAAAAAGAAACAAAAAGAAGAGGTGCAAAACCCTAACTCTAGATAACAAAAAATGATGACATACCTATTGAACTGCTAGCAGAAACCCTGCATTAGATTTCCCAAGACGCATCTCGCAGACTTTATGACGTCTATGATAATCTTTTGCCTTACTCAGATCCACAGCGCAATTTTCAACCTGGCAGACGAGCCGATATGATGCACCTCCTGCCAACTTAGTCTTCTTCCCCACAGTTGCTTCCCCATTCTCGGTGGTTGCATAATCACGACTGTCGAGGTTCAGAGTCAGATCATCATCTAATTGTTGTTTTCCATTGCATTGTGGAATGCGGGTGGAAACTGCTTGCGATGGAGAAAATGGTGGTCTGTATTTTTTATATTGACTATTAAGAATTTAGGGTTGGGAAAGGTGGAGAAGAATAAATGTGAATGATGAGAGATGAGAAGATATGATTACTATTTAATTTAGCATGAATTAAGGTAACTACCTAAATTAATAAATCTACTAAAACAACATCAAATATTCTCCCTAAAATACCCTTTCAGTTAAATTAAAAAATATATTGTATGCCACATGTCATTACGGTGGCCATCAGATCAAAAAAATTAATGTCTAGATCATAGGTCATAGTTCATTCATGGTATATAGTTCAGGAATGAACACAATTCTCTCTCTCTCTCTCTCTCTCTCTCTCTCTCTCTAAATATATATATATATATAGAGTTGTGATCATATGTTAACCACTTCCCAGATGTTACCTGTTACCTCGCTGGCGGTGCATTATCTAGACAAGCTTACTACATTATCTAGGCAAAATCATGTACATTGCGAAAATAATGTACTACATTACATTATCTATTACAGTTTGTAATGTAGTACATTATCTTCGCAATGTACCTTATTTTGCCTAGATAATGTAGTAAGCTTGTCTAGATAATGTACCGCCAGCGAGGTAATAGGTAACATCTGGGAAGTGGTTAACATATTAATGCATCCCTATATATATATATATATATATATATATATATATACTTAGTAATGATAATTTGGATAGAGCCACAATAAAACGACAAAATTTTATAAATAAAAAAGCATATATAAAGTGTTAGGATTTTTATTAGAAAAATCATTCCTTACTTTTTGTTGTTGGGGTGGGTCAAAGAATGTAAGCCATCTTAGTTAATTTTTCAGTTTCTAGAATTCTAAATTGTAATCCTTGTATAAGATCGATCGAGTTGTAATAAAACTTAGGCTGAAGACCGAGCAAAGGAGAATGCTCGAGAACTGACTACATGCACGCCTTGAAACTTAGTTTTCACCAAGTACAGCCTTGACCAGAACGGAGTTGGAGCACTCAGTTTAAGGTCCATCCATACTGACCAGGAGAAGTCAATACGAGGGCTTTCCCAAACTAACTAGGAGAAGTTATTATAAGGGTTTTCCATACTAATAAGGAGAAATCAGTATGAGGGCGTTTTCCATACTGATAGTGGACAATCAGTTAGAGGGTCCACCATACTGACCTTGGGAAGTCAGTATGAGAGCTAAGCTGTACTGACCTTAGAAAGTCAGTATAAGAGCCTCTACCTTTACAACTTGAGCTATTAGAAAGATATCGAAGCTCAGTCAGACTTAGACATTCATATATGCCCAAGTCAGTACGAGGTTATCCAAACTGGGATTCCTCGAGTTGAAAAAATGTCTGACATAAAGTTAGTGTATAGTACACTGAAGCAACAGAGTAGAACAGAAAGGAGACCTAAAGCATGGGCTACGATTGGACAATATAATTCATGAGTCTAACGTCTAGATTTATGAGTCTAACGAATAGAAATTCAAAATGCCAAAGGTTCTCCTCTATATAAAGGCCTGCCCTTCAACCTTAAACAGTTACACAACACGAAATCTGAAAGTCTTCACAAGATAAAGGGCATTCTACTAGGCCATCTCTCTGCTAAACTCTTTGAGTTTCCGTGCTTTCTAACACGAGACTTGAGTCTCCGACTCAAGTTACCCACCGTGATAACTTCTCCTAGCTCGAGGCTGAATCTCTAAGTTGAAGCTCTTCTTTGGTGAATATATCTCTTTGAGATATATTCATAACAGTCAGTTTCCTAGTCTGGGATTCTGATTCTCACTAGCGTATGACAACCACCTGAGTTTCGGGAAGAACAGTAAATATCCAACCACTGGGAAGAAGGCTGCGGGGTGTCGTCCTCACTTAAACCTGAAGACTGAGTCTACAAGGAGTTCCTAAGCGAGTGCCACAGCTGATCGAAGGATGGAGGCGCCAATGGGCTGTGTATAGATCGTAAGGAGGCTTGTATTTACTTAGTGAATTATCCGTACCTTGGGTCTGAAGGTTGGATGTAGGATATTGAGATCCAAACCACTATAAGTCTTGTGTGTTCTTTATGTAGGGATTTTCCGTGAACTGAATCACCAAATCTATTAAGTAGGACCAATCATGGATGTTGAATACAGTAGGCAATTCATCAACCCTAGCATGCTCCTATGAATTTAATGCGTGGATAATGAGAATACTTTTATTCCGTAGAGTCTGATATGATCTTTCGCATATGAATATCCAACTTTAAGTCAACCTCGCGATTCGATTAAATATGCAAAAACAGAAATTAGCAAAACCAATTTCTTGATTTAATTGATAAAGAAAAATATAAAAGAAAGAAGGCTTGTTCTCCAGATCAGATCTTCAGATCTGTATCCCAATGTTGTTAAGATCAACTACAGGTGAGGATTCTACAGATATGTGATGTGTAGGCCGGAGTCGAAATCTCTCGTCTCCCAAACACAAGCGTCGCCACCCCCTCTCTCTCTCCATAGGGTTTCAAACTGATTTGAATGTTCTGCGGTGGCTAGGGTTTCAGATAAAGAGCTACATATTTATAGACCTAGGGTTTTAACCCTAATGGGCTACTGGGCCTTTTTCAGCATATTTAATTGGGTCAGACTTGGGACCTAATGCAAATTATAAAGTGGGCCTATGAATTAAATAATTCTTATGTCCACAACTCAGGACATAATTAATTAATTAATATTATTTCTTTTTTACCACAGAATTAATACTGACCTACCCCTTTATTACCACATTATGAGAACGGGCTGCATTTATCTGAGAATCTCCATATTTAAGGTTATCGGATATTTATTAATTAATCGGAGCTTCTTACAAGCTATATCTACAATTAATTAATATCTTATTTTCCTGATCAGTACCACTCAAACCTTATCACTTGTGCCTGAACTTAATTAGCCTGCAGGACTTTGGCACGATGAACATTATTGAGCTCCTCAGGGAATGTCCCCATCCTATTACTCGGATATGGTTACCTAACTCCAGTCTCAGGCTGTACTACACGAACTGCTGCTACCCAAGATGCAGATATACGAGCACGTTACTTAGGCTCTCCACCATGGCAAATCAAAGCAACATTCAACCTGTGCATACCCCTGAACTTTCGTTAGGGTTTGGACTCAATCAAGAACGAGATCTTGTATTCGTTGATGTCAGACAGGAAAATACATCTCAATGTGGTCCAATCAATACGCCACCCTCGCGTACCAGCATATCAAGTTACCAAGACATATTACTTCTTCCGACTATGCAGCAGCCATCCGGACAGACGTATCCTCAACGTTGTCTTAGCTGTGATAATATTTATGTCTCACTAGGTCAAGTGATCATACTGTCTTCTGTGATCTATAATACGCCGTATGATCGTCCCTATCGATGAGACAGGTGGATACCATTGTTACCTGCATGTAAGTTTGTTTAATAGATAGGAGAAAAGTCAATCGTATACTCATTGTAATAAATGCTTTCTCCCACTTATACTCAAAGCATTGCAATAGCTATTACAGAGTATACAGTGCGTCTATCTACCCTGGCTATCACGTTAACCACTGTTAGTGGTCGGCATCCACCTCAGACCCAGCTCACGAATATGTCTTTCGTAAACCTTCTGCGGCAAGCTCTTAGTAAATGGATCAACTAGGTTGTCTCTAGTGTCAATCTTCTTGATCAGCACATTGCCCCTCGATACGATCTCTCGTATGATATGTTACTTTCTCTCTATGTGTTTGCTTGCCTTGTGAGTCCGTGGTTCCTTCGAGTTTGCCACTGCACCAGAGTTATCACAATAGATTGTGATGCTCTTCGGCAAGCTCGAAATCACATCCAACTCTAAAAGGTAGTTCCGAAGCAATGATGGATTTATATAGTGAAAGCATTATGATTGGTATATTATGTACAAGGTCGATTGGTTAATATACTGGGAATCATTAATGTTGTATGTTCATCTCCTGTCTGAATTAACAAACATGTGTCGTAAACACAATTATCCTCTTATCTCGTCGATAGGGAGATCATACTATGTGTAGTAGATCACGGAAGATCGTATGGATCGTTTGACCTAGCGAGATATAAATGGTTATCACAACTGAGACACTTCTATAATAAACTGTCGGTGTAGGCTGCTGCATACGCAGTAATAAGCATCTTATCTTGGATGGCTTGGTATGCTAGTGTGGGGCACACATTGATAAGGGCCTAAGTCGAGATCGATTTTTTTATCTGACATTAAAAGAATCTAGATCTCTATGGCTTGATGAGATCCTAAGCCTATATGAAGGTACAAAAGTATATGCAGATTGTGTATTACTTTGAGTTGCAGTGAAAGGCTCTGGTTGAGCTTGTATATCTGTATCTTGGGTAATAGCAGTTTGTGTATGACTATATGGTACTGGAACTAGGTAACCACATCCAGTATAGGATGGTGACATTCCTTGAGCAGCTCAAAAGTTTCGTTATGCTAAAGTCCTGCAGGCTGATTAAGTTCAAGCATAAGTGAAAAGGTTTGAGTGGATTGACTCAGGAATATAAGATGTTAATTAATTTAAATAGCTTGTCAGAGCTTAAATTAATTAACGAATGTTTGTAACCTTAAATGTGGGGATAAACCGAGCCCATGCAACCCGTACCTCAAAACGTGGTAGCAAATAGGTAGGACAGTATTGATTCTCTGGTGGAATGAATCAATATTAATTAATTAATTATATTCTGGGTTGAATATGGGAATTAATTAATTGATAGGCCTTATTTGCTATTTGCATTCTGGTCCCTGGTCTAGCCCATGAAAACTCAGGCCCAATAGAAGTCCAGTATTTTCCTATAAATAGGCCTCAGTTTCTCAGATCACAACACACCACAAGATCATAAGTTGCACACAACAAACCAGAATTTGGGAGCTGTGGTGATCGAGATCTGAGAAACGATGAGGAAATTCTGCTTCTCAATCGGGCAAGGAATCTGAAGGGAATCTTCACCAGATATTCAGATTGAGATGGGATACAGATCAGAAGATCAGATCAGGAGGATTATCTTCTTTCTTCTCTCTCCTTCTTGTTTTCGAAAATTATATACTAATTTTCATAGATTTATTTCCTGAATCTGTTAGGAATTTAATCTTTGTGCGTGGGAAAAGGATTAAGAGGAATCTCCGCGCAATCGTTCTTCAGGGTTTTGCAATCCAGGTATTCCGCATAAACCTTCTATACGCACAATCAATAGGAGCATGCTAGGAATAATCATAGTCATAGCAATTTATTTTTGATATTCCAATTAACGATCTGGGCAAACGGACATCGTGATTCAGTTCACGAATCCCTTCAATTAGTATCAGAGTCAGGTTCATTAATTGGCTCTATCGGAAAAAAATAATATTGCCTATGATTTGCATGATTATTATTATTGATTGAATGTTATGAATGGTTTTGGATTGTATGTTTATGTTTTCCGTCCTCGTGGTTCTCGGGTTAATCCGCCCCTTTATAAGGTTTCGTTTTTCACCCATGAGATAAATCCGTGGTTAGATTTAGATTTTTAGAATTTAATTAGATTTATCAAATGTAATATTTTATTTTAAAAAATAAATAATTCTGTAAAATGGAGAACGAAGAACACGAAGAATGAAGAACACGAAGAACGAAGGACCGCGCAACATCGCACGACAGCACCGGCATGGCGGCACGCCATGCACGGCGGTCAGCGAGGTGACGCACAGTGGCATGGCGCGCGGCGGCGCTGCGAAACCCTAGGGTTTCCCAGCACGCGCGTGCGCACGTAGGGCGCGAGCCGCACGGCCACAGCCGGCCAGGCAAGGCGCGGTGGCCCTGAGGACCGGCAATGCGGGGGCTGCAGGGTAGGAGGCCGGGACGGCGGCAGCATGGACGGGGCACGAGGCACGTACGGCAGGCCTGCGTAACCCCGCGCGTAGTGCCGGCGGCGTTCTCCCCCCTCGGACGGCAACGACAGGGCGGTGGTGACGGCATGGCTCGGCGGCGGGGGTCGCGAGCTGGGGACGGCTGCAGAAGGCTCGACGCGCGAACCAGAAGCGCGGCAAACCCTAGGGTTTGTGCACGGTTCGTGTGAGCTTCTGGTCTCGTTTCTTGCATGATTCTGGCGAGTCACGGAGGCCGACAGTGGAGAAGATGGTGCACGGCGGTTCGGGCGATGGTCGGGGCAAGCCGAGGCGGTGGCATGCGAAACGGGCAATGGCCGGAAGAGATAAAATCGCGGGTTGCAACCATGCACGTACATGCATGGCTACTGCGTGATGCCGGGAGCCCTTGCGGCAGTGGCGAGTTGCCGCGGCGGTGGTTCGCCGGTGGTGGCTCGTCGGGCCGAGTTCTCGCGGGCTATTGGGCTTGCAATGTGTGCCTAGGCCTGCAATTTGGTTAACTGGCCCAAATTGTCCAATTTTTTGATAAATCAAATCTTGGAGGCCTAGATTCAGAAAATAAAGTCATATCACAGTCCAAGTAGTGGGAGCCCAATCAAAGATCTGTAAAAATAATTCCAACATGTAATAGTTAGAATTATTATTTTTTTTATCATGGGGGCCACGAGGACATTTTTTATTTGTTTTATTATCTGTCTTCGCATGATATATGTGTTTATATTAATTGCGCAATATATAAGCATGTTGTAGATAATAGGAGCATGTTTACTACTTTTATTTACAGCTTTAAAGCATGCTATGTGATTTATTTTGTGTAATTAATTATAACTATAAATTTGGGCATCATGCTATGCATGATAGAATTTAACAATGTTATAATTATGGCTACATAAAATAATCTGTGCAATGTTATAACTAAACATTTATTTCATGTGAGAAGTGGGAGTTCATGCGTAAACGTCTACATGTGTAGCTTGCGTATTGGATTTTCATAAGTTCTCTAGGGATTGAATTAAATGAGACAGCCTTATTATAGGGATCATGTGTGTTCTAGTACATCCTTATATAGGAGGGTTAGCTTTGGTGGTAAGCTAGCTTAGATGTTATCCAGAGTATAACTTATTTGTGATGTCCCTGCTCAGTAGGATAATATGGTCTTAAGTTAGTCTCCAATTATTAATTCCATTTGTCTAGGGAACCCGGGCATGGATTGGAATTAAAGGACTGGAATTGAAAGATGCAGTCTGGTTAAGTGTTTTGTTGTAAACGTCCACATGTGTGGCTTGCAATAGTAATACTTAGGCAAATTAGAGGAAACATTAATATTGCTTTATCATAAGGTTTTAATATTTAATTGTTTCAATTGTTTGCGACTATGTTTTAATTTCTGCTTTAATTTATTGTTTTCAAACATGTCTTTACCAAATGTGATCAATATCTTAGCACAAAACTAATTAACCGGTCCCAATTTCCAAGAATGGAAACACAACTTGGACTACATCCTTGTCGCAGAGGAACACAAGTTTGTCCTTGATAAGCCTCGTCCGACTGCTCCCACTAATGCATCGTCTGATGAGTAAAAGAGCTACTATAACAAGTGGCTCAAGTCAAACAATATAGTGATATGCTATATGATGACTACTATGTCCAAGGTACTTGCACAGC
Source organism: Plectranthus barbatus (assembly GCA_026898455.1). Lineage (NCBI taxonomy): Eukaryota > Viridiplantae > Streptophyta > Magnoliopsida > Lamiales > Lamiaceae > Plectranthus > Plectranthus barbatus. The sequence continues at coordinate 105,513 of JAPKLW010000446.1, forward strand.
AACATCATTCATATGATAATGCTAGTGATATAATGGACAACCTCACAGCGACCTATGGTGAGTCAGACCGAGCAGTCAGATTCAATCTCATGAGGGAAATCGTGGGAAAGAAAGTGGCAGAAGGTAGCTCGGTCAGAGAGCATGTGGTCGGCATGACTCACCTTATGGATGAGCTCACGCTGCACGGAGGTGGTATCGATGCAGAAGCGCAGGTTGATATCATCCTTAACTCTCTGCCAAAGTCCTTTGAGAACATTAGACTGAATGCTGTCATGAATAAGAAAGAGTACACTCTTAATGAGTTACTCAATGACTTGATGGCAGCGGAGTCAGTGATGCTTCCAGAAAAGGTTGCTTTGGCTACTTCAGGAAACCGTCCTGTTGCGCTGGTTGGCAAGAGGCGCAAAGGAATGTTTAAGAAGAAAACCAAAGGTACAACTTCTGTGAAGAAGTCAAAAAGGACACCGGGCGTGCCTGGTAAGAGAGACAAGTGTTTCAGATGTGGCCAGGCTGGTCACTGGAAGAAAGATTGTCAAGTCAGGAAGACCGGACAAGGTGCGTCATGTGCATTTATAAAGGAAACATGTTTAGCATCAGTTTCTACCCATTCTTGGGTAGTGGATACTGGAGCTACTGATCATGTTTGTTATACTTTGTAGGGGTTCAGGCCAACAAGGCAGCTGAAGCATGACGAGAATACCATCTCAATGGGCAGCGGAGAGCGAGTCTCAGCAGTAGCCATTGGAGATTTTACTTTATGCTTTGAAAACAATGTTTTGATTTTGAGAGATGTTTTATATGTGCCGGTTTTTTGGCAGAACTTAAATTCAGTTTCCAAGTTATTTAGTGATGGATATTCAGTTATTTTTTATAGTGGAGTTTCTATCATTGGTAATAACGGTGTTATCTGTCGAGGCAAACTGATTGACTCTCTCTATATCATTGATTGTATGCATAAATCTTTCGTGAATGTTGCAAACTCATCCAATAATAATAATCATTTAAAGAGAAAGCTTTCTTCCGATGAGGATCAAACATATCTCTAGCACTTGAGACTAGGTCACATCAATCTAAAGAGGATTAAAAGATTAGCATGCGATGGGCTCTTGGATTCTTTTCAAGTGGTACCACATCAAATATGTGAATCCTGTATAGAGGAAAGATGAAGACCAGGCCTTTTAAGGCAAGTCAGTCTCGAGTAGAGAATGTGTTGGAATTGATCCACTCTGACTTATGTGGACCAATGTCCACGCAAGCTCGTGGAGGTTATGAGTACTTCGCCACATTCATTGACGATTACTCAAGATTTGGATATGTCTATTTGCTTCGTCACAAGTCTGAATGCTTTGAGAAATTCAAAGAGTTTAAAACTGAGGTAGAAAAGAAGCTAGGTAAGACTATCAAGCCACTACGATCAGATCGTGGTGGAGAATACCTCAGTAACGAGTTCTTGCAGTACTTGTCAGACAACGAGATTACATCCCAGTGGACTGCACCAGGAACCCCTCAACAAAATGGTGTAGCGGAAAGAAGAAATAGAACTCTCTTGGAAATGGTCAGGTCGATGATGAGTTATGCAAGCTTGCCGATTTTGTTTTGGGGATATGCCTTGGAGACAGTGGCCTATTTGCTTAACCTGGTACCTTCTAAATCAGTTCTTAAAATGCCTCTGGAACTCTGGTATGGGCGAAAGCCAAGTTTGAACAGAATGAGGGTTTGGGGTTGTCCAGCATATGTGCTAACAAAGGAACCTAATAAGTTAGAAAGTAGGTGTAAGTTGATGTTGTTTGTAGGATATCCCAGACAAACGAAAGGTGGTTACTTCTATTGTTCTGAGAATCAAAAAGTGGTTGTCAGTACCAACGCAAGATTCTTGGAGGACTAATATGTAATAAACCACAGATCCAAGAGTGAAATTATCCTCCACGAGCATGAGGATAAGGAAGCGATTCCATCAGGAAAGCCTAGTGTAGTGGTAAATCCACCTGTAACAGGTGACGCTATACCAACACTACCACCAATGCAAGGTATGGGACCAACGGGTACTGTGCCAACTACTGACACGGTTCAGATGCCTCGTCGCAGTGGGAGGGTTGTCCACCAACCCGAGAGGTATATGTTCGTGGGAGAGTCCTCTGACTTGATCCCAAAAACGGAATGGATGATACCGATCCCTGGACATATGACGAGGTGGTATCTGATAAAGATGCAGACAAATGGCTGATCGCCATGGATTCAGAAATAGAATCCATTACGGCTATGGATGTATACCAGAAAACTGATTTGCCAGATGGCTGTCGAGCCATAGGGTGCAAATGGGTATACAAAAGAAAGAAAGGAGTGAATGGTGAAATTACAGCTTTCAAAGCAAGGCTGGTGGCGAAGGGTTATAGTCAGAAAGAAGGTGTAGACTATGACGAGACCTTCTCTCCGGTATCCATACTTAAGTCCATTCGTATACTCCTAGCCAAAGCTGCACATAAGGACCTAGAGATCTGGTAGATAGATGTCAAAACCGCATTTTTAAACGGGTACCATGAAGAAGGTAGGGACATCTATATGCAACAGGCAGAAGGTTATGTGCAGAAGGGCGAAGAACATTTGGTCTGGAAGCTAAGGAAGTCGCTGTATGGACTTAAACAAGCTTCACGGTCATGGAATCTGCGTTTTGATGATGTGATTAAATCCTATGGATTTTCACAATGTTCAAACGAGAGTTGCGTGTACCATCTATGTGTCAGCGGAAGCGTGGTGTTCCTTGCACTTTATGTAGATCATATTCTCCTATTTGGCGACAATGTGGAGGTATTGTCGGGCATAAAGGGGTGGTTATCCGAACAGTTTCATATGAAGGACCTTGGGGAGGCAGGATACATCCTAGGGGTAAAAGTATTGTGGGAGTGCAATAAGAGGATGCTGACCCTGTCTCAAGGATCATATGTGGATACTGTGATTGCCCGTTTCAGCATGCAAACTGCCAAGAAAGGTCTGTTACCCTTTAGACATGGCATACATCTTTCCAAGGATCAGTGTCCGGTGACACAAAAGGAGAAAGATGAGATGAGAAACGTGCCGTATGCATCGGCCGTGGGGAGCCTCATGTATGCAATGCTATGTACGAGACCAGATATCTGCTTTGCTGTAGGCATGGTAGCGAGATACCAGTCTAACCCTGGACAGGCGCATTGGACTGCGGTAAAGCACATACTCAAATATTTGAAAAGGACTAGAGACTATTGTCTCGTCTATCAGTGTGAGGAGTTTTACCCTGTGGCTTATACTGATTCGGATTTCCAGGCAGACCGAGACAAAAAGAAGTCCACCTCTGGCTATGTGTTTACATTGGGAGGTGGGGCCATATCATGGAGGAGTGCAAAGCAGAAGTGCATTGCTGACTCCACCATGGAAGCAGAATATGTGGCAGCTTCTGAAGCCTCGAAAGAAGCAGTATGGTTGATAACTCTCTTAAAGAGTTATTATTTTGTGTCGAACTTAATTAATTATGTCTTAGAATAGTCTTGTTTTATAGGATAATTAGCAAAATATAGGTTAATTGGTCAGTTTACTAAATTTAGGTTTATTATTTAGTTTTGTGTTAATTACGAGTTTTTGCGAAAAGAATTGTTTGAATAGTATCACAGGTTTTACTATGCTGGAGCATAACAAGAGCAAGAAGGATTGATACGATGTCGCAGCATGGCCAGAACTCTAATGAGGAATATTCGGGACCACAGCAGACAAGATCTTTGCACTTTTCAGACCCTGTCCCAAAAAGCAGGACATGTGTCACCCAGGAGAACTGTCAGAGCTGGGAGGCAGATTGAGGAGCCACGTGTAAGGCTGGGATGAAGGTGAAGGGAGACAAGAGAGATTTTTTTTCAGAAAAGAGAAGAAAGAGAGTGGGGATACACAGACAGAGAACACAATCGGAGAGGAGTATCAACATAGGTTTTTGAGCAAGGAGAAAGAGGATTTCGTGAGAAATCAACGTGGATGTTGCAACAAACCTGAATAGTTTATCTCTATTTTGCAATTTCTTTAATATTTCTACGTATTTGATGTTTGGAGATATGAACTTGAACATCGTTTGCTTTTTATCTTTTGTAAGCATGAGATAAACCTTTTAAGCTCGGGTTATTGACTGGTTTATCTTCTTGAATATATGTTGAAGCTATTCTTGTATTAAATCTGGTGTTTGATATCGATTCTGGTATGTTTGTTTATCTAAACACGATAGTGGCAGGTAGAAATTTTGCCTAGTGAGACCGAGAGGAGATCTAGGATGAGGGAATCGTGGTCAATCTTGATCTCTAGTGTAGACATATATAGGATCTAAGACTTGCAAGAACCCCTGTTCTGAAATAGCTTGTTTGAAGGCAAAATCTATCATAGACATATGAAGGTTAGCAAGAAAACATAGATCTAGCGCTATGAAAATAGTCTAGACAGAAAAGAGTGTGGTGGCAAGAACCAGAGTTGATGCTTGAACAATGCCGCAACATATAGGAAAGTAGATAATCAAAAGTCAATAACCCGAGTGCATTTTATCATTGATTTTAAAACCATAGTCTATTAGTTCATGATTATTTTGTGGGAAGAAATATTATTAATTGTTCTAGCACTGTTTGGATTCATTTTATATGCTTTCTTGTTATTTTAGTTTGGAGAAATCACAAAACCCCATTAATTTACAAACAATAGAATGTGCACGATTCACTTTCACTCCCTTGGGTTCGATATCTGGACTTAGATCTGTATTACTTGTTAGACATACGTGCAATTGTGTATAATTATAATAGATACTAGCACAACAACAAGTTTTTGGCGTTGTTTTCGGGGAGTGATTGATATTGAGTCTGAATGTTGTTTTATTGTTTGAATTTTCATGCACAGTTGGTCGACTGAAGTTGTAGGAAACTAATCATTTTCTATAATTTTAGGGAAGGCTAGCGGTGTATGAGTGAGGAGACAATCATGGAAATATTTTTATTTGATCCAGAGATAGAGAGAACTTTTAGAAAGAACAGAAGAAAGCAAAGAGCTAGAAAGATGGCTGACAGAATTCCAGAGCCGGAAGTTGATTTGGAAAATCCGGTTGATGAAAGAGATAGGATAATCAGAAATTATACAGCACCAAGGTTCTTGGAGTTTGATCCAGGGGTTGCGAGGCCAGAAGTTCAGGCACAGCACTTTGAGTTTAAACCTGTGATGTTTCAAATGCTGCAGAGTTTGGGGCAGTTCGGGGGACAGGCTGCCGAAGATCCACATTTACATTTGAAATCTTTCTTAGAGATTTGTGATAACTTTAAGCTGCAAGGAGTTACACTTGAGGTCTTGAGAATGCGGTTGTTCCCTTTTTCTCTAAGGGATAGTGCAAAAACCTGGCTCACTAATCTGCCACCAGGATCTGTAACTACCTGGAATAAGCTAACTGAAACCCTTTTGCTGAAGTATTTCCCTCTATTGGTCCCAAATTATCAGAGTCGTCGTGTATAAATCTAAACACGAAGTGCAGCGGAATAATTATCTTGCTGTTAATGTCTTCTTAAGTTTAGCTTTAGGGTCAGATGGTTCTTAGTTTGATTCAAGAATATATTAGCAAATTGAGTTTGCTAGATTATAAACCGAACAGTAACGCAATAAAATAGTAAAGCACACAAGATTTATAGTGGTTCGATCAAATCGATCTACGTCCACTCCTTAGCCGAATCGCTAAGAATTCACTAAAAAGATATGTGAAGAACAAGAAATCTCCGAACACTTGTAGCAGGCGGTGAACTTTTGGATCGGCTACTACAAAGCTATCCTCCGATGCTTCAATCTTTTCAGCAGCTACAGGTCAGGCCAAGTCAAGGGCGCACCTTCGTAAAACTTTTCCTTCGCTGACACAATGGAGATTTATAGTTTCTCCAAACTTTCAGACAGATACGGCAAAGGCCCGTGATAGTCAATCTCTTTTCAGAGAAGTGACTGCTAGATACTTCCAGAAATGGAAGGTATCCCAATGATTAGAGATTCCAATTCGGAGCTAACGAATCTCACAAAATAGTGTCAGGAATTCAATGGTTGACACTCTTGGTTGTTGAGAGCCTTGAATGTGATTTATTTCTCTTTCTCTCAACTGATTGCTTCTTTTTGTTCGATTTGTCTGAGGAATCTTTTAGAGATAAAGTGTTTGCGCATAGTGATGGAAGCAGTAGTCTCGACTCTCCGTTGGACTTGCTTTTTATATCTGGAGATTCAAATTTGAATCTCCAGACCCGTTAGACACGAAGCTTCTCCGTTCCCATAATGAGTTGATCGCTTTCGGAGCATTAAATGCTTCGTACAGTCCTTTTGACCTACTTACAGAAGTCTTTTGTCCTTATATGTACTTTGTGTCAGAACGGCTCCTTTCGATACGTTGTTGCTGCGTTTCTTTAGAATAGGTGGAGTTGTTTGCTAAGTCTTCCTTTTGTCGTGTGAGACTTCTTATCTTGGTAAAGATCCTGAGACTTTTGAGATGTCTATCTTTTTGTTAATCTGCTATTTTTATAGCAGTCTGCTAGCTTTCTGGTGATCTGCTAGCATTTTAGCAATCTGTCTTGTAACCAATTGCTAACTCTTTAGCAATTGTTCTTTTAGCATCTGAGTATTTGTTTTCTGATTGCTAAACTTTTTAGCACTCTGTCGTTTAGCAAATGTTCACTCCTTCAGCAGTCAAACTTCTTAGTGATCGTCCGCTATCTCATTAGCAAACACCCCTGTTTGCTAAATCTCTTAGCATTCTTCTTCCGGCTATTTGCTGAAGTTATTTTTAGCAACCTGATCCTTCGGAATCTGCTAGATTCTGATTTGCTGAAGTTAGAATGCTGATCCCTTCTTGCATTCTCCTGATAGATTTTCTCTAGTGTTCTTCCGATTCTTCCTCGTCTATTACAACACGAGAATTTCCTATACAGGACTTTACATATGTTTGCTAGACTATTTAGATCTTAGCAATTGATCGACCATCTAATAAGGTTTGATCCAGCAAAACCTTTTTACAATTTGTCCTATGGGAGAATTCGGGAACAATTCCCAACAATTTCCCCCTTTTTGGTGCGATCAAAGCTTTCGATCATTTGCTGACCATGAGAAGAAGAATATCTGAGTTTTACAATGATTTCCTAAAATATTTCAAACTTACTCAGAGTTCGTCCATCTTGGTTCTAGCAAAAAGGTTGATTAAAAAAAAATAGAATTCCCCCTTAACAAGTGCTTGGGAATATTTCTCGTTTAGCATAAGTGAATGCTGCAAGAGGTAATATGCTAGAATTTCTAGCATTTATGTAATTAGCAGACATTCAATCAACCAAAAAAAAAAAAAAAAACATGATCTCAATATCCACATGCAATTTTGTTGAATACACAAAAAGTGTATTTCAACCTTAGAACGCCAGAAAAATCAGAAGTGGACAAAGAGATTTTGTCTAGATCCGATTCACTTTTATATATGATGTAGTAGATCTGCGTACAAATTGAATCGAAAAACTAGACATGAAAATGAAGCAACAAGTTTCAAGAAAAGTAAGTGTCTAAGAATTTTTCGAGCTAGGTGCTGGCTTGTCCTTCTCGCTGTCTGCTGGGTTTGCTAGATTCGATGGGTTGCCTTTCTGGATATCAACAAGTCTTTCCATGGTGAACTTTGCAAACTCCGCAAAGAGGTTTGAGCTATTTTCTCTTTCAGCAGCTTCTCGTTCCAATTGCTTAGCAAGCTTTTCTTGCTCCATTTCCAATTTCTTTATTTGGAGTTCGTGCTCCTTTCTTTTCAGTTCTTCTTTAGCTTCATGCTCTTTCCTTCTCAACTCTTCCTTCGCTTCTTCTTCTTTCCTCCTTATCTCCTCTTTTCTTGCGGCTAACTCCTCATCTTCTTTTCTTCGTCTCTCTTGGTCAACCTTTCTTCTTTCTTCCCCCTCTTTGATTGCAGCCAAAAAGTTGGTACCATAGGATGCCATGGTCTCCATCAGAGATGTCTTGGTCTCAGCTAGGTCTTTTTGAACAGCCTCCAGACTTGTCTTGTTCTCAGAGACGGTCAGATTGGTTTCAGCAACCGCCGCTCGTACAGTGGATACTTCGCTTCTGACTTCATCAAGCTCCCGATGCAATTGTATTGATGATTCCTCCACTCTCTCATTTATCTTAAGTTGTACGAAGGAGGTGAAAGCACTAGCTAGCTCAGCAGTCAATTGGATAAGAAAAGGGAGTTGAATAGAACTTATCGGAGTAGCGAGGAAGGTCATGGGTGTAATAAGCTCTTGATGTGATGGAATGGGCACGTGCTGAATCGGCGCAGGTAGTGTAGTCACTTGTGTTTGATAGATGTGCTCCTCATTCGCGATCCGCTGAGCAGCCTCTATGGCTTGTGCAATTCTCTTAGCCTCTGCCTCTTGAACTTTGCTAACCACTTGCGCGATATCAATGTCGAAGAATTTAGCAAGTTGTTTGTCCTTGTTGCTAAATTCAAGAGCGTTACGCTCCGCTGCCCTTGCTGCTATCCGAGCTTTGAATCTTTCAGCTCGCTGAAGCTCATAGTCCATCTGCCGTTTCCTATAGGCGACAACATCTCGTGCTTGGCATTTTGACAATTCCACTCTAGCATCGGAATACCCATCAGGAGCAAACGTTGATTTGGGTAGACCAGCTGTCTGCGTAAGAAGACGGTGTTCTCGGATGGCCTGAAGTCTGCTCATCACTTGTTTGTCCGAGAACTGCTTCATTCCAGGAACCTGATCAATCCAATCAAAGCTCCATCTCTCTTCGCGTCTCCAAAAATAGAGCCCTTTGGCTGTAATGACTAGCATCCTTTCTTCGAAGCACAATTGATATGTGATGTAGTCAAATGTCTACCACCGTCGGAACTCCTCGGAAGCAAACGCCCTTCAGGAGTTGTCTCATCTAACTCGGTGTGGAAGAGATCAGCAATGGCGCACTCGATTTCTGATTGGACAAACATTTCAATTTCTTCAACCATGGGGGCTAGATCTGAATTGGCCTCCTCTTCAGGTAATACCTTAGGACACCACTGCCCAATCCGTCTTAATTTGTAGCGAGGTCCTGGCAAACCATGGAACGGAACTCGAAGGAGTTGATCCGATCCAGAGGTTGTTTTCCTCAGCATTTTGGCGTTATAAATCTCCTCGGATTCTCCGTCAGAATCGGATTCAGAAAGACATGAAGACTCATGTTCAGAAGTTTGAAATTCATACCCGAATGGATTGTTTGGTTCTGGAGCGTTGGTTGCTCCGGATTCTGAAGGATTGCTGGCGGATTCAGTAGATGGATGCTCCTCATTAAGCTCAGCATCCTGTTGCGGTTCCATTTGGTTAGCATCAGAAGGGATTGCAGTCGTTTATGCTTCCGAATGTATCTCCGCTGGCTGGTCTGCTAATGAGCTCTGCTCAGGATGTTCCTTGGGCAAATCAGGAACAATAACATTGACGGCCGTTGTCTCAGGTATGGTAGCAGAAGGTTCTTCAGTCAGGGTGGTGTCTGTTAATTCAGGAAGGCTAGCACCACTGGTTCCTGCTCTATCGTCTGTCCTTCATTGTGAATGAGGACCCATGGCGTCTCCTACTGAGTGCTGAGAGCGATCGTGATGTATGTGGTGAGTTTCATCAAAGGCACCGGTCGCCAGGAGTTTAGCAAACTCCTTATCAGAGATCCCTTCTTGTGTAGCTGTTTCCTCTGTAGCAATCTCATCGGCCACATTCTCTTCTGCTATCACCTCATGGTCAACTGCTATATGAGTGTGGGTAGCAGACTCATCTGAACTAGTTTCACTGCCAGATTCTGTAGCAGTATCATCTTTAGCCGTATCCTTCGAAGATTTTCCACCTTGGTGTTTAGCAATCCTCTCCTCATTTGCCTGCTTTACGCTATGAAACTTCTTATCACGCTCCTCGAAGATCATCCGTTCGCGCATCTTTTTGAATTCTCTGTGCTCTTTTTCTCTTGCAACGGCCTTTCTCTTCTTCTCTTTTTGCTTGATTACTTTCAGCCTATCAAGCAACGGTAGTTCGGACACAGGAATAGTTGCTGTTTTAGCAGCTTCTTGTTCAGCAAGTGTGAAGATTCTTCTCTTTGTTCTCTTTTTCTTTGGAGTAGCAGCATCACCCGGTTGCTTCCTCTTGTTAAATGGTTTTGCTAGTTGACCGATTATTGGAGCTGATTGCTCAGCTTGCTTCTTAGCAAGAATCTCATCCAGTCGATCTGCTGGAAGATCTCCAAGTTCCTCAAAGATTTCTAAGCTTTTGAAGCATTGCTCTGTTTCTAGCTTACTCTGCATTTCAGCGAGCTCTTCTGCTGATAAAGTAGAGGAGTGCTGAAGAACCATTTCCCCTGCGCGCGGGTCTGATGTTGCTACAGACACAACATCTGCTGTTTCTTTCTTGTAAACTGGAAGGAAATCAGTGGTCAGCAAATCCTCTCCTTCATCAAGTTCATCTTCTGGAATAATGAGTTCCAGGAATTTGCTGATCTTTAGCCCAAAACTGACATTAGATGAGAAAGTCCCAGAACCCGGTGTTAGATTCTTGTTCTTTCTCGCATGATCCAGCCAACGCTCATAAAAGAATTCAGTCCAATTTCCATTGTACCCATCCTCCAATGCCATCATCACTCCATATTTCTTCGCAGACAACTCAGAATGCGATCCGGCGTCGCATTAAAACATCTTGATTACCAATTCTGCGAGAATCTTGTAATTATCAGAGAAATCTTTGATTGGGGTGGAAATCTTCCATGGATGGTCCAGGTCCTCTTCAACTTCTGGGCGCTTCCAGGTGTACCACCGTTCCTTGTACTTATCAGACTTCATTAGATACTTGGTCATTATTCGCCCACCGGAGTTGCGAAGGCCAAATGTCTGGGCTAGAACTGCAGGCGATACTTCGATGATGTTCCCAAAAATGGAGGTGGTGAAGGATGACGATTCTTTGGGAATGACTGCCCTGGCGAAGAACTCAGCGACCATGAGCGGTCTGAATTTCTTGGGTTCTGCGGAGAGATACTGTACCACTTGGGCTTTGACCAACCTTTCCATGATGAATTCAGGGAACGTTGAGGCGGCGAGAGGTGTGAATAGAATCCTATCTCTATTTACTTTAGTAGTGCGTTTCTGGGCATCAGATAGCCCAGAGGCAGCCTTCTTGCGAAGAAGAGAGACCAATCGATGATGACAGTGATCTTCGTGAATGTCCTCCTTCGTCCCAATTCCGGTGAATTCGGGTCGATGTCTTTCATGTAATCTCTCATCGGGTGTGGGTTTGCGAAAGAAAGCTATTTTAGGCTCTTGGTTAGCAGCAGATTCTGTGGTAGACATGCTGAGAGGGTTTTAGGTTGAGCAAACGCAAGGATAGGGTTTATGAGGACTGGTTGCGGAGACGATTTAGGAAATTGAATATGAGAGAGAATGAGAGTTTATGGATTTGAGGCGAAAGTATTGTGAATGATTATCCACCGATCGCGCTTCCTCCACTTTAATTGCTATCGACGGTTAGGATTTCACACGTTCAGCACGATTGGACGTGTGTGACCCATTACTCGAGAGTACTTGAGCACTTTCGACGTGGCGGTTACGGATTAGATGTAGCCACTGTCGTGCATTTAATGCTCCATCTCGGATACGCTTGGTTTGAGTAGCATAGACTCCTGCTTCGATGTCCTAGCAGTCTTAATACGGTTCGGACCTTGTTTTCTGATTTGATCTTAGCAGACACTGTGACTTAGCAAGCACACTTAGCAGCTTCTTTTGCAATAGTGCTGAGCCCCTCAAGGATCTCTTGCTTCAGCAAACCACATATTTCTGAAGTAAGCTCCAATTTTCCATAAAAAGGTCATCAAGTGCTTTTATTTAAGACGATTGATTTCTGCCTTAATCAGTGGATTTTGGATGTCCTTTGGTGTCTTTTCAAGCATACGTGGAAGAGATCTCCGTATCACTCTGGTAGGTTGACTTGCTGGAAATAGATTTACTTAGACAGGTGGCGTTCCCCCTGATAAGCTCGTTATTTCACTCACTTATCTATATTATTTTTATATTATTTTATGTAGATTTATTGAGTTTATATATATATTTTATGCATGATGTCAATATTAGGTGGTTTGAGGTATGTTTAGATGTTTATGCAGGTTTTTAGGCCTTAACCCACGAGAAAACCGTTCCGGAAGCAGTGACGTATAAGAGTAGCAATGAAGAGTTCTTCCACAAGAGGAATTCTAGCTATTGGTGCATGGCAATGGATGATGCTTTGAGTTAGCTTTCCAACGCAACTGGAATCGGGTCAATCGGAGTTCGGGAGAAAAAGTTATGGCCAAAACCGTGAGACCGCGCAGACGAGGCACAGTGCTCGACGAAGGAAAGGGCAGATCGATGGAAGCAAAGGCCGCATCGATCGCTGCCAATGCTCGTCGATCGATGAAGATTTCCAGGCCCAGCGATTGACGCCATATAGCCACGGTCGACGCGCATGCGGAAACCTAATCCAGATCTGATTTGGAGATTAATTCATATCTAGCCCTAGATTTGATATGATACACCTCCACCTCTATATATATAACTTTGTAAATTCGATTTTTAGGAGTGCTTCATTCTAGATTTCAGATTTTGAGATATTCCAAGAGTTTTTAGAGTTTTATGTTTGAAGACAAGTTCCTGCGGGAAGATTTCCGGATTCCAGTTTTTATGCAATTCAGGTTGTATTTTTCTATGATGAATATTACCGTGAATATGTGTAACTAAATCCTTTCTCAGATTCTAGGTTTTCGAACTATCAATGTATGCATGTTGTGATTAATTGAATTATTTTCCCTTTCCCTTCGTAGTTTGTGAAATCTGTGCTTATTCCATAATCTTGATTTGTTGGCCACATCTTATGATTATCTAGTTGATTACATGAGACGTAACTGTGATAGTTTTCAATCGAAAGAGATTTTTACAATATAATTTGATTTCTTGTCGTAACTGAAGGAGATTAATTGTAGGAACAAATCTGTAGATCTTTGGAGTTAGTTAATTTATCTTAAGACCGAGCGGAGATAGGTAATTAATTAATCTACTTTACGAATTGTCCAACAAAGAAGTTCGTAATACTTTTCTGATGTTTCACTATGAAGAGGAATTAAAATTGGGAATTAATCAATTCATTCAGCCATGTCATACTTGATAGGTAGATATCCCTGGAAACTGTGCTTCTCTTATTTGACTTCAAAAGCTTTTCAATTTCCTGTTTACTTTTCATTAGCAAATACTGTGATTTTCAAAACAACAAAACTTTTTATCTGATTTTCCTAACCAGTGTTTTCAAGAACGTCTGATTTAGTATTTAGGATTTTTCGTTGCTTCATTCCCCTAGATCGATAACCTTAGGGTTTACAAATTTATTTGCCACTATTTCTATAATTAATCTGTAGAAATTACAGTGATCAAATTGGCGTCGTTGCCGGGGAGTGAACAAAATTAATCTTACTATTAAGTCTGTGATTGAAATATTGCTTTAGGCTGTAACTTTCGTACTTTCTGAATTTTTCTCGTATTTTCACATTTACCGTCGATCGACGCTAGTTCGCGTCGATCGACGAAGTCATTTTATTTCCGTCGATCGACGCTTTGTTTCGTCGATCGACGCCTTTGCCGTTTTCCTTTTTCAGAATTTCCGTTTTTAATTTTAGTTCGTTTCCTTTTATTTTCAGTTTTACCTCACTACCCCCTTTGTTGTACAGGTAGCGCATGAGTATAAGAGCCAGAGGAAAGGACCCGCTTTATTACTACCCGGACATTGAAGCTACTTGTAGAAAGATCCGAAGGAATAAGCATGCTCAGGAAAGCTCGAGTAATCACACAATGGAAGATAACGTACCACCGCCTCCACCAGTGCTAACTGCAGAGGAGCAGGCTGTGCTTCTCCAAGAGGTCCAAGCTATGAGGGCACAAATCCAACAATACCATCTGGAAAGAGACCTCGAGGGGAACAATCCGAATGGAAGGGATCTTCGCCATAACCCGTTGTTTGATGACAATCCTGGCGATGAAGAGGACGACAATCAAGACCCTCCAGAGGAATCCGACGATGAGGAAGAAGAGGAAGCCATGCAGAATCGGTACAAACCTCGGTTCAGGGAGACAGACTTCAGGATTGGCATCAATGCCAACAACTTTGAGCTAAAGACCGGATTTGTGCAGATGGTGCAACAAAATCAATTCGGAGGAAGGGCTACTGAGGACCCTTATGCACATTTGGATAAGTTCCTGATGCTCTGCAACACTGTCAAGATTGGAGGAGTCAGCAAGAGTGCCATCCGAATGCGTCTATTCGCATTCTCTCTGAGGGATAAGGCACAGTCATGGTTCACCGCACTGGACAAAGGAAGCATAGGCACGTGGACCGAATTGAGGAATGAATTCCTGGAAAACTTCCTCCCTCCGAATGTCATCAGGCAGAGTAGGAAAGAAATCATCAGGTTCGCTCAAAGGCCTGACGAGAGCTTCAGTGAGACGTGGGAGAGATTCAAAGAGTTGTTGAGAGCCTGTCCCGGACATGGTTTTCCGCCAGGAGAACAAGCTGAAGCATTATATGAAGGGCTCAATGATAACACAGCCAAATTGGTGTACACCACACTAGAAGACACGATCATGACGAAGAGCGGAAAGAAAGCCATGGAGTTCTTCCAAAAGATGGCCAACAACACTCAATGGTGGTCCTCAAGCCGAACTCGGCCTGTGATGGTGGTCGAGAAGGAGAAAGTGGTGGAAAAAGTTGCCGAGCAACCCGATTTGGCAGGCGAGCTGAAAAGGCTCAGAGAAGATTTCGCTGCACTGAAGCAGGAAAAAACAATTGCTGCAGTAGAGCCAGTGCAAGCTCCGTCTGAGGGGGAATGTTCCGCTGTAAATTTCATTCAAAGGGGCGGTTATCATGACAACTACCGTGGAGGATATCAGCTACACAACCAGCCCTACACTTTCAATCACGCGAGGAACCATCCTGGATTTTCCTACGCAAACCCCCAAGCAGCTGAGCAACCACCACCTGGGTTTGCAGTGCAAGATGGAGAAGTGGTGGAGAAGAAGAAGTCAAATCTCGAGGAGATTTTGGCCAAGTTCATGGAAGGCTCTACTGATACTGTAGCCAAGCTAAAGCAAGAGATAGCTAGAGTAAAGACCAAGGTGGATCGAGTCGAGAAACAGTACAGATCATAGAGACTCAGGTCATTCAGATTACCAAAGCCCTCGAAGCCCAGCACAAACCCGGGCAATCGCCTAGCAACACTTAGATGAACCCCAAGAACCAGAATCAGAGGAACCAAGTGAATGCCATCACTCTAAGAGGGGGAAAATCCTATGAAGTGCCAAAGCAAGCAGGGACAGACACCCGAGATGAAGGAGAAGCCGAGAAAGAAAAAGAAGTTGTCGCTGACGCAGCCCCGTCGATCGACGGAGGAGTGCCGTCGATCGACGCCAATCCAAAGGCCACGTCGATCGATGAGACCTCACAGCGATCGACGTCCACTCCTGTTGAGCTACCTATGTATAAGCCTCCCCTGCCGTTCCCGCAGCATTTTGCTAAAGCAAAGATGAACGAGAGGTATGCACGCTTCTTGGAGAACATGAAGAAGGTGCAAATCAACATTCCGCTGGTAGGAAGCATTGCGTGAGATGCCCGGGTACATCAAGTTTCTGAAGGACATGGTCTCTCAGAAGAGACCCTTCATGGAGCACGAGAGGGTCAACTTGTTCGAGGAATGCAGCGTGATCATTCAGAAGAAGATGCCGCTGAAGAGAGAAGACCCGGGATCCTTCACGATCCCCTGTGTGATTGGAGGAGAGACCTTTGGGAAGGTCCTTTGCGATTCCGGCGCATCCATAAACTTAATGTCGCTGTCAATCTTCAAGCGGTTGAAGATCGGAAGCATCAAGCCCACAACAATCTCACTTCAAATGGCCGATCGATCAGTCAATTACCCGAAAGGCATCGTGGAAGACGTGTTGGTGAAGGTAAAAAATTTTATTATTCCAGCCGACTTTGTGGTGCTTGATATGGAGGAGGATCGAAACATTCCTCTGATCCTAGGAAGATCATTCCTGAAGACTGGAGGGGCATTGATCGACATTCGAGATGGCAAACTGACATTCCGAGTTAATGATGAGTCGGTCACCTTCCCCATCTACAAAGCAGTGCAGAAGCGTAATAAAGGGAGCTGCCAGGAGGAGTGCCACATGATCAAATGTTCAAATCCGGTGATTTCCTCTCCCTTTTCTTCTCTTAAAATTGATCCGGATTTTCTGGAGATCAGCTTACTACACTCTTTGTGTTTGTCTTCAGATTTGGATAAGGCAGATGATGAGCTTGTGGATTTGGCGATGGAGCTGGATGCACCCATGGGAATAACTCAGGAGAAAGAGAACAAACAGAAGCGGTTATCAAGCCGACGCAACCAGAAAAAGAAGAGAAAACGTGGAAATACCTCCACGTCGATCGACGAAGGAGCCACGTCGATCGACGCAGCATTGGGATCCTCGTCGATCGACACTACATTCACGTCGATCGACGCACGATGGAAGACAAAGATGGAGTTTTCATCAGCGCGACGTAGAAAAGGGATTGCGGCAGTTTCACCCATGTCAACCGACGCAAATCGAGGAAAATTGCAATCTAACTCTGATCCGCTGGTTCTGAAACTCAAGATGCTTCCGGCACACCTTAGGTATGGGAAGTTGGAAAAATTACTTCGAGTTCTACGGAAGTACAAGTCCGCCATTGGGGAGACATTGAAAGACACCAAGAAATGGAGGATGCAAGTTGTCAAGAACAAAGATGGAAAGGAGGTCGCGAAAGGACCTGCCTGGACCCGACCTCCCTGATGGTGATTGAAGATTCCGGGGGATAAAAAAGTTGATGTTTGAGATCAACTACCAGGTATCGTTCCCTCTTTTGTCTGATTTTCAAACTTATTCCACTCTTCGAGTTGGAAATAAGTTTGGGGGGATGGACAAGAGATGGAACGTCCTATCTTTTATTTATTCTTCTTTCTGTCTTTAAATTTTCGTACCTTTTTAAATTTATTCTGCTTTCTGTCTTTAAATTTTCGTAACTTTCGTATTTTTATGCTATTTTGTGGGGAAAATTTTTGAGTTTTGAGATAACCTGAACGAGATTGTGAGATTAGAATTTATTGAGGGTTGAGTATTGAATTGATTGAGATTGTGGTTAGATGCCTATGAATGTAGAATACCGCATGATAGGACTGATTTGACACTTATACTTGCATGCTGATTGAGCTGATTTGAAATTGACTGTGGAAGAAAATTTTGGAATCCTTGTGTGAGAATTTGAGCCTTTATTTCGTTTGATGTGAGATTCACATGTGTGTTTTGATTTCTCTAGAACTTGCCTATTTTCTGTGTTGAGACTGCATAGTGTGCACAAGTTTAGGAAATGATATTAGGCCATCTTTGTTAACCCAATATCCTAAACACTCTCCCTTCACAATAAAATTTTCCCTAGTTAGCCATTTTGAGCCTGTACAATTTTTATTTCCTTGTCTATGAGATTAAGAAAAGTATTGTCTCACTCGTGTCTTGAGTTGTGGTATGTATGGGGATTGATTAGAGAATTGGTGATAAGATTATGATAAATTAGTGGTGAAAAGATGTATGTTTGAGAAGCTCTAGAAATAATTAGAATTCTCATAAGCTCTATGAAAAGAAAAGAATATAAAATTATCAAAAAGAGCATAAGAGATTCAATATGAGTTAGAAAAAAAAAAAAAAAGAGAGGGGTTGTATATTTGTTGATATATTTGAGGAGATGAGGTGGATGATGAATAGAAGGTGGTTTGGATTGATTGAGGAAGTACAACTTGATTGATTTTAGTCACTTGGCCATATTTCCCTACCTTTCACAAAAAAGCCTACATTACAACCTAATGAAAGTCCTTTTTGATTCTAGACTTGTGTGCACATTCTAGCAGTGGAGATATTAGAAAATCTGCAAGCCTATGGTAGAAAATTCTTCATACATGTTTTTGAGTGCTTTCATCTTTACCTTAAACACTTGAGAGTTGAGCGATACACTTCCCGTGAGTTCTTCCACGGTTGATGAATTTTCTGTCTCTTTCAAATTGCTTGTGGGTAGTGGATTCTTGGTTCTTGACTGTGATGAATATTGTGAGGCATTGCACTTTAACCACTTGATCTTTTGATTTATTTCTTGCATATTGATTGAGGACAATCAAACGTTCAAGTTTGGGGGATTTGATAAGCTCGTTATTTCACTCACTTATCTATATTATTTTTATATTATTTTATGTAGATTTATTGAGTTTATATATATATTTTATGCATGATGTCAATATTAGGTGGTTTGAGGTATGTTTAGATGTTTATGCAGGTTTTTAGGCCTTAACCCACGAGAAAACCGTTCCGGAAGCAGTGACGTGTAAGAGTAGCAATTAAGAGTTCTTCCACAAGAGGAATTCGAGCTATAAGTGCATGGCAATGGATGATGCTTTGAGTTAGCTTTTCAACGCAACTGGAATCGGGTCAATCGGAGTTCGGGAGAAAAAGTTATGGCCAAAACCGTGAGACCGCGCAGACGAGGCACAGTGCTCGACGAAGGAAAGGGCAGATTGACGGAAGCAAAGGCCGCATCGATCGCTACCAATGCTCGTCAATCGACGAAGATTTTGTAGGGTTTGAGTCTACGACTAACAACACGAGTTGTTATTCAATTCGCAGGATCGTTCTTAGGGTATCAAAATAAAACCAATTAAATAAACCATGCAAAGCCTATGCATGCTCCTACAAAATTAATTGTACAAGGATGGATTAGGGTTTGTACCTTTTTCACCGTTTGATCTACAGGACAGATCGGAGTATGATAACGGTGAAGAAACGTTCAGATCTGAGACGGAATACGAACAAAACGATGGCTTTCTTCCCTTTGAAGAAAACGATGGCTCTCTCTCTTTGTTCCTACAGATCTGATCTTCTGATCTGTATCCCTTGCTCCTTGGAAATCTGGTGAGGATTATTCTACCAAGTTGATTCAGCCGGAGGATTTGATCAGAGAAAATCCCTCCTTCCTGAATGCCCTAGCCGCCGCCCTCTCTCTCTGTATACTGAGATTGTGTATCACTTACAATTCTGATCTAGGGTTTGGCTATTTATAGTGTTAGGGTTTAATGAAAAACCCTAACCCTAATGGGCTTGAGCAGTGTGTGGGCCAGACCAGGGATCAGATGCAAATAATAAAGTGGGCCCTCTTTTATTAATTAATTCTCACATGTCCAACCCAGAACATTAATTAATTAATAAAGTATTGTTTTAACCTTCACCACGGTAACAATACTGACTCGCCCCTTTATTACCACGTTATTAGGAACGGGTTGCACCAAACTAACTTGATCCACATATTTAAGGTTTCAGACATTCATTAATTAATTTGGTTTATATGACAATCAACCACAATTAATTAATATCTTATTTCCTGAATAATACCACTCAACCTTTATCTCTTATGCTTGAACAAATCATTCAGCCTGCAGGACTTAGCATAAAGAACCTTGTGAGCTCATCAGGGAATGTCACCATCCTTAAACGGATATGTTACGATACATCCAGACTAAGCAGACCCCACACAAACTGCCAACACCCAAAATACGAGTATAAGGGTACATGTAAGACCCGCTACTATGGTAAATCAAAGTGCGGTCAACCTGTGTGTGCCTCTTATCCTTCAGTAAGGTTTAAGATCAAAGAAAGTATATTGGGATCTGGCTCGTTCATATGTCAATGAGAACGGCGCATCCCACTGTTGATCCCATCAATACATAAGAATGTACCGACACATCAAGTAGCCAGGATAAGCCCACTTATGAACTGATGTGCCGCAGCTTAAACCGACAGTCTATCCAGGAACCGTCTCAGCTGTGATACTCTTTATATCTCGCTAGGTCAAGCGAACCATATGATCCTCTTGTGATCTACAACACACCATATGGCCATCCCCTTCCACGAGATAAGAGGATATTATAGTTCGTCGTATGTTCACATTATCAGATAGCGAGATTTGTTTAATGTATCAACATAATGAAAGCCAGTATACAAATGCTTGATCAATTATGCTTTTCAGTATACATATCCCAACAATCTCCCACTTATACTCAAAGCATAATACCATTGCTCTTACAGAGTATCAAGTGTGTCTAAACAATCTAGCTATTACAAAAGGAACAGAAAAGACTAATCCTCAGATCTTCAGCCCAAGAGCACGAACGTGTTCCTCGTAGATCTTCTGAGGCAATCCTTTTGTAAAGGGATCAGCTAGATTTTCTTTCGTATCAATCTTCTGAATGAGCACATCACCTCTTGCCACAATCTCTCGTATGATGTGGTATTTCCTCTCAATGTGTTTTGACGCCTTGTGAGTTCTGGGTTCCTTCGAGTTTGCCACTGCACCAGCATTGTCACAATAAACTGTGATAGCTCTTGGCAAACTTGGAATAACATCCAGCTCAAGTAGGAAGTTCCGAAACCATACGGCTTCCTTTGATGCTTCTGAAGCTGCTACATATTCAGCTTCCATGGTGGAGTCTGCGATGCACTTCTGCTTCGCACTCCTCCAAGACACAGCACCTCCTCCCAAGGCAAACACATAACCAGAGGTTGATCGCTTCTCATCTTGATCCGCCTGGAAATCCGAGTCCGTATACCCAACAGGACACAAGTTCTCACTCTGATAAGTCAAACACAAATCACGTGTTCTCCTCAGATACTTGAGAATGTGTTTTACCGCAAACCAATGCGCCTGTCCAGGATTGGACTGATATCTTGCTGCCATGCCCACAGCATAGCAGATATCAGGCCTCGTGCATAGCATGGCATACATGAGACTTCCCACTGCCGAAGCATATGGTACTTTGGACATCTCATCTTTCTCTTTATCCGTCACAGGACACTGTGACTTAGAGAGCCGAATTCCAGGACGATAAGGCAGAAGCCCTTTCTTGGAATTCTCCATGCTGAAACGAGCCAACACAGTATCGATGTAAGTACCCTGAGACAAGCTCAACATCCTTTTCTTGCGATTTCGCAGAACTTTGATCCCTAGGATGTAGCCAGCATTGCCCAGATCTTTCATCTGAAACTGCTCGGATAACCAACCTTTTATGCCTGATAACACCTCCACATTGTCTCCAAATAGGAGAATGTCATCCACATAAAGTGCAAGAAAGACCACGCTTCCACTGACACACAATCGGTACACGCAACTTTCGTTTTCGCATTGTGCAAATCCATAGGATTTGATCACATCATCGAAACGCTTGTTCCATGACCTTGAAGCTTGTTTAAGTCCGTACAAGGACTTCTTTAGCTTCCAGACAAGATGCTCCTGATCAGCCTGCACATATCCTTCTGGCTGTTCCATATAGATGTCACGACCTTCTTCAAGGTACCCGTTTAAGAACGCGGTTTTGACATCCATTTGCCAGATCTCAAGATCCATATGTGCCGCTATGGATAGAAGTATTCGAATGGATTTCAACATAGCAACTGGTGAGAAGGTTTCATCATAGTCAATGCCTTCTCTTTGACTATAACCTTTCGCCACCAGTCTGGCCTTAAATGCCGTTATGTTACCATTTGAATCTCTCTTTCTCTTGTATACCCACTTGCTGCCTATGGCTCGAAAGCCTTCTGGCAGCGAGGATTTCTGGTATACATCCATAGCTGTGATAGATTCTATTTCAGAATCCATGGCCTTACGCCATTGATCAGCATCCTTGTCATTCATGGCTTCGTCGTAAGTCCATGGGTCGGTATCATTTAGTCCGTCCTCAGGTATCAAGTCCGACGACTCTCCTACGAACATATACCGTTCTGGTTGTCTAGACAATCCTCCCACTACGACGAGGCCCCTTTAATGTGTCTGTGTTTGGTGCATTCACTTGTGATTCACCATCTTGCACAGGCGGTCGTGCACCTGAGTCCATACCTGACACAGGCATGCTCAGAGTGCCACGGGGTTCTCCTGATGGACTTGGATTGTTCTCTTCAATTTCTTGAAGTACAATCTCGCTCTTGGTCTTGTGGTTTCTTACGAATTCATCTTCCAGAAATTTTGCGTTGGTACTTACAACGACTTTCTTATCCTCTGGATCATAAAAGAAACCACCTTTTGTCTGCCTAGGATATCCTACAAACAGCATTAACTTAGATCTTCCTTCCAACTTGTCAGCTTCCTTGTTCAGCACGTATGCTGGACAACCCCACACTCTAAGTTTGAGCAAATTGGGCTTGTGCCCATACCAGAGCTCAACTGGAGTCTTGGGAACTGATTTGGAAGGAACTAAGTTAAGTAAGTACGAAGCTGTTTCTAGTGCATATCCCCAGAAGGAAATTGGTAAACTGGCATAGCTCATCATCGATCTAACCATTTCCAAAAGAGTTCTGTTTCTTCTCTCAGCTACACCGTTCTGCTGAGGGGTGCCAGGTGCAGTCCACTGGGATGTAATCCCCTGATCTGCCAGATACTGCAAGAACTCATTGCTGAGATATTCTCCACCACGATCAGATCGTAGTACCTTTATGGACTTGTTCAACTTCTTCTCTACCTCAGCCTTGAATTCCTTGAATTTCTCAAGGCATTCAGACTTATAGTGAAGTAAGTAAACATATCCATATCTGGAGTAGTCATCTATAAAGGTGACAAAGTATCTGTGCCCAGAACGGGCCTGTGTTGACATAGGTCCACACAGATCAGAGTGGATGAGGCCCAACACATCACTAGCTCGAGACTCCGTTGCCTTGAAAGGCCTGGTCGTCATCTTCCCCTCAATACAAGATTCACAAACCCTATGTGGAACTACCTGGATTGGGTTCATAATTCCACAATCAACGAGTTTCTTGATTCTTTTAAGATTGACATGACCGAGTCTCAAGTGCCAAAGATATGTTATATCCTCACTTGAAGAAAACTTTCTTTTATTTTGATTAGAGAGGTTATATGCCTCTTTCACTGTTTGTTCGTTTGAGCAAGTAATAACATAAAGAGAATCTTTCAGTAACCCACGACAGATAACAGCGTTATTTCTCATGATAGAAACATCTCTACCAAAAATAACAGAAAATCCATCAGAAAAGAGTTTGGAAACTGAAATTAAATTGCGCCGAAAACTTGGCACATACAAAACATCTCTCAATGTCAAAACACTATTCTCAAAACGTAAAGTAACATCTCCAACAGCTGCTGCCGAAACTCTAGCAGCATTCCCCATGGAGATGGTAATCTCGCCATCTTCAAGCCTCCTAGTCAGCTCAAACCCCTGCAAGGAGTAACAAACATGGTCAGTAGCTCCAGTATCCACTATCCACGAATGAATAGAAACCGTAGCTAAACATGTTTCAATGACTAGCGCAGAAGATAACGTACCTCGTCCCTTGGTGACAGACACCGGACAAGTTACTTCACAGTGACCCTTCCTCTTGCATGCAGAACAGACCCTTCTCTTGTAAACCTTGCCTCCAAATCTTTCCTTGCTTACTTCACTTACTGACGTCTCTGTGCTCACATCTTCTTCACTAGGAAGTGGGAAATGATGCTCAAGCACAACAGTCGCCATACAATCATTGATCGTCTTGGCAGATTCCAAGAAAACGATCAAATCCTCCAAAGTGAAGATCACATCTTCAACTAAGGAAGTGAAGTCATTGAAAGATTCCGGAAGAGAGCCATAAACGACATCGAGGAAAAGTCGATCAGTCATACAACCACCATCCAAGACGTAAAAAACCTTGAGATAGTCCATGTACAACACATGCTCTCTTACATTTCCACCCGGTGCTAGCTTGCAGTTCACAAGTCTCCTTATGAACTCAGCTCTTGCAAATCGTCCCACTCTGCCAAAAGTCCTGATGAGATCTCTCCAAACATCAACTGCATCAGTACTATACTGATACTTCAGTTGGAGCTCCTCACTCATGGATGTCATGAACATAGATAACAGATGATCATTGCTCACCACCCATCTCTCATAGGCACTCCTAGAGTAGCCTGAGGACTGGTCAAGTGGTACCGCCGGGCGAGGCGTAAGTAACACAAATAGGGTCTGCGTAGAGACCATGCACTGCTCCATGAGCCATTTCCATTCAAGGAAATTAGAACCCATCAAGGGATTTTGCTCCAAGATACGAAGAATAACAATAGACATATCTGAAAATGAATAACGAAATAAATTAAGAACATACAACAGAACGATTGAAACAAATAATGCATAGAACCTTTAGATAAAACAATGCAGTTTGTTTCCTCCAATTGCCCAAGCAAATTTATCGCAAGCTACCCGAGTAGTCCATTTACGACAAAACGCTCAACCAGACCATAAAGATCCTTTAATTTCTCTCCATGCCAGGTATCCGCTAGCAAAAGAAATTAATATTGGAGATCTCAAGACCATGTTCACCTATCCGGAGCAGGGACATCTCAAAAGAGTTATACTCCAGGCAACATCTAAGCCAAGGTAACCACAAGCCTAACTCTAGATGTTCAGAGCGATTTAGCATACGTACTGGACCCATACCGCATGCCCTCAACATCCTTTGTTATCCCACTTAAATTAATCTTAGAGACCAGTGGAAGTTGTCTCAATGCAAGCTACCCGAGTAGACCATTTGCTTAGAGGCTCCCACTTCTCATATTAAAATAAGTGTTTTATTTGGAAACCTCATCACATTGGATCTTGATGAGGGAACTCTAACGTAAGCTACCCGAGTAGACCATTTACGCTTCGAGACACCCCACCTCCAATGAGAGGTCGTATTTGTGGAGGTCTAATGATCTTGGTTAGAGAAGAACCAAAATCCAGCTTAGTATTTTTGGTTCTAAAGGTTTCATGCGCACACATTATTTTATGTTGCTATAAATTATGTCACCAAAATTCCATCATAAATTAATATGATTCTTGGAATTTTGCAGTCATAACTTAAAACATAAAATAAATCACATAAGACATGCTCAATAATTTAAAAATTACAACATGCTTATGACAGTAAATAATTAAAGCAGATAGGCATGCTTTCCTATTATTTACTAGTGCGCACTTAATAAATCACATCATACGAGAAAACAATTAAATAAACAAATAAATATTTCTCGTGGCCCCTCAGATGCGATTACAAATAAAATCCTATCTATTACAAGGCTTTTGAATAATACAGATCTTCAGAATTGGGCTCCCACTGAAAAACTGCAAAACTGGCAAACATATCGGGCCTAGGATTAGGGTTTGCATGAAACCCTAACCCTAGCCACCTTGCATGCCGTCGCCGCCAAGGGTGTCCTCCCACTGCTCGCCGGCCACCTCTCCGCCCGGGCTTCATCGCCGGCTAGCCTGAGAAGCCGCCGGCGACGCGCAAACCAGCCGCAAGAGCTGCCGCGCGAACCACCGGGCCCGTCGGCCATTCCACGCGTGCAGGCCGCCGTGCATGCACCGGGATGGCGCAGCCGCGGCCTGCTACGCCGGTGGGACGCCTGCGCAGCCATGGCCAGGGCCTCGCCGGCCTCTACCGCGCCGGGCAGAGCCGCGCGAGCCCTGCTGTGCCGCCGGGGAAGGGCGCGCGGGCATGCAGCCGCGCGGGCAGGCCGTTGCCGGCCCTTGCAGCCGCGTCTGCTGCTCCATCGACGGCTGGCCGGCCCTGCAGCCACGCCGGAGAGCGTGCAGCGCACGCTGGGATCGGCCCAGCCGCGCACAACGCGAAACCCTAGGGTTTTGCGCGTGCGCCGCCGTCCCCAGCCATCGCCGCCGCCCTGCACGGCCACTGCCGCCGCCGTCGCGCCGACGCCATCCCTGCGTAGCACCGCCGCCGTCGTCTAGGGTTAAACCCTAGGTGACATGCCTCGTTCTTCGTTCTCCGTTCTTCGTCTTCCTCTTTTCTCTTTTTACAGATTTGAATAAAATACAAAAAATAGATCTATACAATCTATTACATTGAATTTCCCTATCAAATCTAACCACGGATTTTCTCGTGGTGAAAAACAAAAACAAAAGAAAACGAGAAGGCCACGAGAACAAAGAAAAACATTCATATCCATCCATGAACATACAAATTCATTTAATTGAATTTATTAAGGACAGAGCCTAAGAACTGGAACCCGCTCTGATACCAATTGTAGGGTTTGAGTCTACGACTAACAACACGAGTTGTTATTCAATT
>JAPKLW010000446.1:132139-163168 GCA_026898455.1 Plectranthus barbatus
ATACAAATGCTTGATCAATTATGCTTTTCAGTATACATATCCCAACAGATTTCTAGGCCCAGCGATCGACGCCATATAGCCACGATCGACGCGCATGCGGAAACCTAATCCAGATCTGATTTGGAGATTAATGCATATCTAGCCCTAGATTTGATATGATACACCTCCACCTCTATATATATAACTTTGTAAATTCGATTTTTAGGATTGCTTAATTCTAGATTTCAGATTTTGAGAGATTCCAAGAGTTTTTAGAGTTTTATGTTTGAAGACAAGTTCCTGCGGGAAGATTTCCGGATTCCAGTTTTTATGCAATTCAGGTTGTATTTTTCTATGATGAATATTACCGTGAATATGTGTAACTAAATCCTTTCTCAGATTCTAGGTTTTCGAACTATCAATGTATGCATGTTGTGATTAATTGAATTATTTTCCCTTTCCCTTCGTAGTTTGTGAAATCTGTGCTTATTCCATAATCTTGATTTGTTGGCCACATCTTATGATTATCTAGTTGATTACTTGAGACGTAACTGTGATAGTTTTCAATCGAAAGAGATTTTCACAATATAATTTGATTTCTTGTCATAACTGAAGGAGATTAATTGTAGGAACAAATCTGTAGATCTTTGGAGTTAGTTAATTTATCTTGAGACCGAGCGGAGATAGGTAATTAATTAATCTACTTTACGAATTGTCCAACAAAGAAGTTCGTAATACTTTTCTGATGTTTCACTACGAAGAGTAATTAAAATTGGGAATTAATCAATTCATTCAACCATGTCATACTTGATAGGTAGATATCCCTGGAAAATGTGCTTCTCTTATTTGACTTCAAAAGCTTTTCAATTTCTTGTTTAATTTTCATTAGCAAATACTGCGATGTTCAAAACAACAAAACTTTTTATCTGATTTTCCTAACCAGTGTTTTCAAGAACGTCTGATTTAGTATTTAGGATTTTTCGTTGCTTCATTCCCCTGGATCGATAACCTTAGGGTTTACAAATTTATTTGCCACTATTTCTATAATTAATCTGTAGAAATTACAGTGATCACCCCCCTTTGTCGAGACTCCTCGACTTCCGCCCCCTGAATTAAGTTGACAAGTCACTTTTGGGAGAATGTTCCCTCTATGGAGAGAGCCACGATTTTGCTATAAATAACGTCTTACTCTTTTTCTTTAATACCATCTCCTTCAAACCCTTTTGCATAGTATTTATTTCTTTCCTTATTCTACAACGATGTACCAAGTCACCATTGCTCCGAGTGACCTAACCGTCACTCGCAACCAAATTCTTCACGAATCAGGATTGTTCTTTGAGTACGATGAGAACTATCATGTGGCAAACTTTGTTATGGGGGCTCTTCGTGAGAGTCGTCTGGACCAGTTTTTGATGACTACTCCTGCACGTTATCAGAAACGAGCCCTTCAAAGCTTCATCTTTTCATGTGAGACAACTTATGATGCTATCTGGGGTGCCTTCGGGGACCAATTGGTTTGCTGGACGCCATCTTTCTTTGCTCAGAAATTTGGTCTCCCGCGGGGTCCAGTTCGCATTATGGACTTCAACCGCCATATGACTGCTCCTGAGTTCGGCTTCTGGGACAAGTGGAGGCAGTCGGATATCTATGACTTTTCGCCAACTCCGTCATGTCTGGAGCTGAAGGAGGAGTATAGAGTTATCTTTGACATCATCAGTAATGTCACGTTTGGAGTTGATGCTGATAACTATGTGTTCAACCCTAGAATCTAAAGGGCCATGATGGCCATTGATGCAGAAGTGAAGAAAGTCGACTGGGCGGGGTTCTTCTTTGATGGGGTGAAGGAGTGCATCGACCATTTTCCTCAGTTTCCTCTGCCAACTGCCATGCAGTTGAGTTGGTTACTGGAGCAGAAGTTCCCCCACATTGTATCTGAGGGCCTCCCTGTGATGGGTTCTGACTTCTACCCCTTGAGGCCTCACTTTCCTAACCCGTGGTGATCGATGTTCTGGGCTCTCCCTCCTTTTGTTGCTGATATTGACTGATTTCCAACAAGCATTCCTAGACTTTTGTAATAGATGTTGATGTAAGGGTTGGCTATACCTGATTTCCCTTTCGTAATGATGTAATGTTGTCGGAATGTGTTGCTCTTCCTTTTAATGAATCGACTAATATGCTACTTCAGTTCCATTTGCTGAGTTTCTTCTCGTAGAATGTTTTGCTGAGTAAGAATTATTCGAATAGCAAACCTCTGTCTGCTGCGCTGGTGTGCTATTTTCCACTTAAACACGACACGTCTCAGCAATCCTATTTACTTCTGATGTTTGAGGCTCAGCATCTCATATTCCAGCAAATCCATGATATCTTTAGTAAACCCCAAAAATTAGCATCCTGAATTTGATCAATCCTCGAGTGAGTTCTTTAGACTTCAAGAAATCCAAAAAGAAAGAATGAGGGCTTGGACTCATTCATCCATGTCTTCTTCTAATTCCATCAATCCTAGCTTTAAGCATAGTTCTTTGAATCTGGCTTCGGCTAGCGGCTTGGTGAAGATGTCTGCTAGCTGATCTTCAGTACAAATATATTGAACATCAATGTCCCTTTTCTCCTGACGATCACGGATGAAATGATGTCGTAAATCAATGTGTTTGGTTCTTGAATGATGAACCGGATTCTTGGTTATGCACATTGCACTGTTGTTGTCACAGTAGATAGGCACGCATTCGGGAGCAATATCATAATCCAATAACTGCTGCCTGATCAAAGGACTTGAGCACAGCAACTCGCTGCTGCTACGTATTCTGCTTCAGTGGTAGATGTAGCTACAGAATGTTGCTTTTTGCTAAACCAACTTATTAGCTTGTGTCCAAGAAATTGACAAGTTCCACTTGTGCTTTTTCGATTGATTTTGCATCCTCCAAAGTCTGAGTCTGAGAATCCGCTGAGTGATAAACCATCGGATCTTGGATACCAAATCCCTAGTCCTTCTGAGCATTTTAGATACCGAATTATCCGCTTAGCAATGTCTAGATGTGATTTCTTGGGATTCGCCTGATATCTAGCACACACTCCTACAGCATACGAGATGTCTGGTCTGCTAGCTGTTAGATAGAGTAAAGATCCAATTATGCCTCGATAAAATGATGGATTCACATCTTCTCCACTCTCATCAATGCTTATCTGACAACTTGTGCTGAGTGGTATTCTTAGACTCTTGGTTTTCTCGGGGCAATACTTAGCAATCAAATCTCTAGTATACTTCCCTTGATGGATGAAGAAACCTTCGGATGATTGTTTAACCTGAAGTCCAAGAAAATAGGACATCCTTCCCATCATGCTCATTTGAAAATTACTCTGCATGAGTTTAGTAAACTTCTCACAG
The DNA here is from genome assembly GCA_026898455.1 of Plectranthus barbatus. Taxonomy (NCBI): domain Eukaryota; kingdom Viridiplantae; phylum Streptophyta; class Magnoliopsida; order Lamiales; family Lamiaceae; genus Plectranthus; species Plectranthus barbatus. The sequence continues at coordinate 135,501 of JAPKLW010000446.1, forward strand.
AGCTTCTGATTCTTTGATCCAAAAATGATGTCATCAACATAAATTTGAACTAGCAAGATACTTCCTTCATCTTTGATTCTGAATAGGGTTTGGTCAATCTTCCCTTTAGTAAACCCATTTGCTAACAGAAATTTTGACAATGTTCCTTACCAAGCTCTTAGTGCTTGCTTAAGTCCGTAAAGAGCTTTCTTGAGTCTGTAGACTTGATTTCCTTGCTCGAAGCCTGGGGGTTGCTCTACATATACTTCTTCTTTGAGTTCACCGTTTAGAAAGGCGCTCTTTACATCCATCTGCAATACTGGGAATTCATTGTGAGCAGCATATGCTAGAAATAGCCTTATTGCTTCCAATCTAGCGACGGGTGCGAATGTCTCATCGTAGTCAATTCCTTCACACTGTCTATATCCCTTCGCCACGAGGCGAGCTTTATTTCTGATAACTACGCCTGATTCATCCTTCTTATTCTTGAAGACCCACTTGGTGCCAATAACACTTTGATGTTTAGGTCTGTCCACAAGTTCCCAAACTTGATTTCTTGTGAATTCAGCTAGCTCTTCGTGCATAGCATTTACCCAGTCTACTGACTTCAGTGCCTCTTCTACTTTGAGCGGTTCTATTTGAGATATATAGCAAGCGAGTATAGCATTCCCTTGTCTTGTGAGGGTAGGGTCGTTGATATCTCCGATGACATGCTTAAGAGGATGAGCTCGTAGCCATACTGGTCGAATAGGAGATCCATTTTCAACATTTCCTTCTCCTGGTGGATTACCGTCAGCTATGACTTGTTCCTCACCAACATCTTGATGTTCAGCATCTTGATTACCATCAGCATTTGGTACCTCAACATGTACATCTTCAGCAATGATGTCTTCTAGCACATTAATTTCTTCAATTGGTTTCTCAGCACCTTGCGGTAGTTTTTCTGGGCCATCTGGAGGTGTTTGATCATCTTCATCATCGATTACTCTAATAATATCCAGATTCTCATTAAGGTGGATGGATGTGGCCTCAGCATGATCATTAGCATCACTGGCCCGATCAGCAGCCTGGTCTCCAGCTGAGTGCGTTGAATTTGGATTCGGATCATTCATAGACCTAGTTGGATCAATTTGCAAGTTCTCGAAAGAGTTTGAAAATGATTGATCAACAACATCCTTGGCCTCAAGATCACCATCCTTTGATTCTTTAATAGTTCTGCACACTAGAGTAGATTCATAAAAAATAACATTGCATGTTATCTCCACAATTTGAGTTGTCTTGTTTAACACACCCTCATCAGATTTAGGCGAGAAAGTGTTAAGTTTTGACTTCCCATTATTGTGAATATAACATGTAGAACCGAAAATGCGTAGATGAGTTATGGAGGGCTTACGACCATTGTATACTTCATATGGAGTTTTGCTGAATCTGCCGTTGATTGCGCTCCTATTTTGAGTATAGCAAGCGGTCATCACAGCTTCTCCCCAATACTTTCCACTTAATCCTGAATCAGCAAGCATTGATCTCACGGCTTCTTTCAAGGTTCTATTTCTCCTCTCCACTAGACCATTCTGCTGAGGAGTCCTTGCAGTGGATCTTTCGTGATTGATTCCGGCTTCTGCAAAAAAGTCCATCAAGACTCCATTGCAGAACTCGGTTCCATTGTCTGATCTGATTCTTTTCACAGTGACCTCCTTGTTGTTTTGTTCTTTTAGGATCAGCTCCGGAAGTAGCAGCTTTACTTCATCCTTGGTCCTTAGTAACCGAACCCATGTGTACCTGGAAAAATCATCAACAAGCACAAGAGTATATATCTTTTTACCTATGGTTGCTGGAGTGACAGGACCAAATAGGTCCATGTGTAGAAGTTCGAGGATTCTTGCTGAGGTTGCTTTTGCTGGGTTTGATTTGAAAGATGCATTTGTCTGCTTTCCTTGTTGACAGGCTTTGCACACCCCTTCTTTTCGAAAGGTTTCCACGGGCAATCCTTCAACCAGCTTATGCTTAGCAAGAAAGTTGATGGTTTTGAAATTCAGATGGGTTAGCCTCTTGTGCCAGAGCCAATTTGTCTCCTCCTTGTTGAATGCTACGAAGCAAGAGTCCTGTTGGCTACTTTGCCAATCGAATACATATAAACCACCCTTGCGGATGCCTATGAGCTTTACTTCTCCTGTAATTTTGTCAACGATATCACACCCAAAGTTAATAAAGTAAACATTGTACCCATTTTCACATAGTTGGCTGATGCTCATCAGATTATGTTTGAGATTGGAGACAAGTGCAGCATTGACTATTCTTATTCCATCTTGTTCAATACATCCTCTTCCTATGACTCTTCCTTTGCTATTGTCACCGAATATGACTGTGGAACTGTAGAAGCTTTGAAGTTCTAAGAACAAGTCTGCACATCCAGTCATGTGACCTGAGCAACCACTATCAAGGATCCATTCATTCGATAAGTTTGACACTTTTGCTCTTGGACCCTGTCCCTGCAATTATCACAAGGTTTATTTAGGTACCCGCTTAGCATCGGGTCCTGCAGGATTAGCAGATGTCATTGTTCCTTTTGGAACCCACATGCGAGTGATTCTCAAGATTTTCTTCTTAACGTCACTCGTAATACCTTTCTCACCCTTAGGATAAGTAATCTTTGCATGTCTAATTTGAGAGTGATGTGTGGTAGATTGCTGAGCCTTCACAGTCCTTTTTGAAGAGAATCTATTGGACTCGGGTCTCACATAGGTGATCGGCCTATGTGGTGTGTATGATTTATATGAAGGTCTCACAGCATGATATTGAGTTTGCTTGCCTTTGTAGAAGAAAGGAGTTACTGTCCTAGCAGTAGATACATACTGCTCAGTATATCCTCTAGACTTTGCTAAGTCGGGTTGCTGAGCAATTATTTTAGCTCTTGGGTGAACCTTAGCAGACATACTTGTTTGATGACTTCTCTCATACCTCTGATGAAGTTTAGCGAATGTGTTCTGTTGAAGCCTTAGTTTTTGCTTAGCAGAAGAATTCTTAGCAGCGGTCTTTTCCTCTATCTTGTTTTTATCATCGAGCATTCCAGCAGAAATAAACGTAATCTGTTTTTGCTTAGATTGTTCGACGTTCTTTCCACGACTAAATCCGATTCCTGGTCTATCAGTATGATGTTTTTGCTGACTAATAGCAGCATTCAGGACATCTTTGCTAGTCGTATATGTGCAAATGCAGCTTTCCTTAGGTTTATTCTTCAAAACGTGATTTTCCTTTTCTAAGCTTTTCAAATGTTCAGAAAGTTTTGAAAAATCAGCTTTCAGATCGGAGAGTTCCTTACTTTCAGACCTTAGTCTTACGACTTCCTCGGTCAAGAGTGTGACTTTTGATTTTAAAGAAGTATTCTCTCCAATAATTGAATTTTTAATCTCATACATTTTTGTAAATTCTATCGAAAGCTTAGTTAGATAATTTTCCTCGGAGTCTGAAGAAATAGACTCCTCCGATTGATGCGTGATGATAGGAAATGAAACATGTATGGGTATTACCTCTTGATTGTCATTTGCTGAGCTAGATTTTGCTAAGCACTCTGCATCAGCATCAGCAAAACGATCTTCAACGAAATCAGCCATCAGAACTAGCATAGCCTCCTCCTCATCTCCTGATGAATAATACTCTTCTTCTTCATTGTCAGGGATGTCTGGAACTTCGGTTCTGGTTAACAGTGCTTTTGTTACTGCTCGAACAGCTCTTCGTTCAAACCTTTGTTTGAGACGTTCCCTCTCCTCTGGACTAACTTTAGGGCATTCATGTTTCAGATGATCAGGAGAATTACACTCGAAGCATGTCCTTGGCTTTCTCTCTGAGGATCGAGGAAATGATGTAGGCTTAGCATCTTTGTTCTCCTTTTCTGCTATTGCTTCTTGCATTAATTTCTGTAGTCTTTTCATCTGCTCCTCTAGTTTGCTGATTTTGACGTCTTCTTGTTCAGAGTTTGATGATGCAGCAGCCTCCTTAGCTGGTGATGTTGGGGTTGACCTTTCCTTATTGTAGTATGGCTTTTTCTGCTTCCCTTTCCAAGCTTCCTTTTTGACGAAATATGCTAGATCCTCCGAGTTGCTAACATTTTCGGTTGACGATTTGCCCACAGCAGCTTCATTCTTCTTTGATTGCTGTATTATAAACTCGTGAGTCTTAAGTTGATCGAATACCTCAGACGTTGTCATTTTGCTGAGATCTTTTTCGCTTAAGCTCGTCATCTTCACGAACCAGTCACTTCTAGGGTATAGTTTGGAGATGATCTTGTTATTCATCTCTCCATTGTTGTACGTCTTCCCAAGATTCTTTAGTTCAGCGACAATGGTGTTGAATCTTTCCTCCATTGTTTGAATAGATTCACCTGGCTGATGGAAAAGGATTCATACTTGTCAACTGCTACCTGCATTTTGTTGCGTTTCATTTGATCCGTCTCCTGAGATGATTCGCAAACATAGTCCCACATCTCCTTTGCTGTATCGAAATCTAGCACCTTGTCTGCCATTAGGGGAGGTAGTGAATCAAGAATGAGTTTCTGAGCAACGTGCTCCAGTTGAGCTCTCTTTTTATCCTCTCCAGAGTATTCATCGAAGGGTTTTTCGACCATTGGTGGTGGCCTTGGTTGTCCTTCAGCAGGTTGTCCTACAAAAAGATTAGGTTTCATAATTTTAATTAGACCTTTGTTTAGAACGTCTACCATTTCAGGGTGTATGCTCTGAAGTTGAATGGTAGCCATCTTCTTCCATGCTTTAAACTTCTCCTTGTTGTACTTGGGCAGGGTATGGTTCAACATCTTGTGATCTTTTAGTACCTGAGCTAAACAAACAAGAACAAAACAACGCAAGGAAAATGATAGATCTGGTCACATGTGACTCAAAAACGGAGAGTCTGGTATGACCTCCGCTCTGATACCACTTATTGGTCCCAAATTATCAGAGTCGTTGTGTATAAATCTAAACACGAAGTGCAGCGGAATAATTATCTTGCTATTAATGTCTTCTTAAGTTTAGCTTTAGGGTCAGATGGTTCTTAGTTTGATTCAAGAATATATTAGCAAATTGAGTTTGCTAGATTATAAACCGAACAGTAACGCAATAAAACAGTAAAGCACACAAGATTTATAGTGGTTCGATCAAATCGATCTACATCCACTCCTTAGCCGAATCGCTAAGAATTCACTAAAAAGATATGTGAAGAACAAGGAATCGCCGAACACTTGTAGTAGGCGGTGAACTTTTGGATCGGCTACTACAAAGCTATCCTCCGATGCTTCAATCTTTTCAGCAGCTACAGGTCAGGACAAGTCAAGGGCGCACCTTCGTAAAACTTGTCCTTCGCTGACACAATGGAGATTTATAGTTTCTCCGAACTTTCAGACAGATACGGCAAAGGCCCGTGATAGTCAATCTCTTTTCATAGAAGTGACTGCTAGATACTTCCAGAAATGGAAGGTATCCCAATGATTAGAGATTCCAATTCGGAGCTAACAAATCTCACAAGATAGTGTCAGGAATTCAATGGTTGACACTCTTGGTTGTTGAGAGCCTTGAATGTGATTTATTTCTCTTTCTCTCAACTGACTGCTTCTTTTTGTTCGATTTGTCTGAGGAATCTTTTAGAGATAAAGTGTTTGCGCGTAGTGATGGAAGCAGTAGTCTCGACTCTCCGTTGGACTTGCTTTTTATAACTGGAGATTCAAATTTGAATCTCCAGACCCGTTAGACACGAAGCTTCTTCGTTCCCGTAATGAGTTGATCGCTTTCGGAGCTTTAAATGCTTTGTACAGTCCTTTGGACCTACTTACGGAAGTCTTTTGTCCTTATATGTACTTTGTGTCAGAACGGCTCCTTTCGATACGTTGTTGCTGTGTTTCTTTAGAATAGGTGGAGTTGCTTGCTAAGTCTTCCTTTTGTCGTGTGAGACTTCTTATCTTGGTAAAGATCCTGAGACTTTTGAGATGTCTATCTTTTTGTTAATCTGCTATTTTTATAGCAGTCTGCTAGCTTTCTGGTGATCTGCTAGCATTTTAGCAATCTGTCTTGTAACCAATTGCTAACTCTTTAGCAATTGTTCTTTTAGCATCTGAGTATTTGTTTTCTGATTGCTAAACTTTTTAGCACTCTGTCGTTTAGAAAATGTTCACTCCTTCAGCAGTCAAGCTTCTTAGCGATCGTCCGCTATCTCATTAGCAAACACCCCTGTTTGCTAAATCTCTTAGCATTCTTCTTCCGGCTATTTGCTGAAGTTATTTTTAGCAACCTGATCCTTCGGAATCTGCTAGATTCTGATTTGCTGAAGTTAGAATGCTGATCCCTTCTTGCATTCTCCTGATAGATTTTCTCTAGCGTTCTTCCGATTCTTCCTAGTCTATTACAACACGAGAATTTCCTATACAGGACTTTACATATGTTTGCTAGACTATCTAGATCTTAGCAATTGATCGACCATCTAATAAGGTTTGATCCAGCAAAACCTTTTTACAATTTGTCCTATGGGAGAATTCGGGAACAATTCCCAACACCCTCCGACAAGAAATGCAAGATGTAGGAATACAATCATAGCGTTTAAGCAGGAGGATGAGTCTGTTAGTGAAGCATGGGAAAGATTCAAAGAACTGCTGAGAAGATGCCCAAACCATAGGATACCTTATTGTATTCAAATGGAGATTTTCTACAATGGGCTGAACGGTAATTCAAGAATGATGATAGATGCTACATCTGGAGGAGCATTGTTGGACAAGACATACAATGAAGCTTGTGAAATTTTGGACAAAGTGGCTGCTAATAACTATTTCTGGGCAAATTCAAGAGCAGCAGCTATCTCTACTCCTAAGGTAGCAGGTATGTTGGAAGTTGATCCAATGAAAGCTTTGACTGCGCAAATGGAGGCTCTAGGAGCAACTATGAAGAGCATTGAGAAAAATACCAGTCCAAGAAAAACAACTCCAATGTGTGCAGAAACCTCAAGACCTTTGGTTTGTATTTATTGTGGAGGAGCACACCAATTTGAGGAATGTCCATCAAATCCAGCGTCGATTTGTTATATGGGAAACAAAAATCATCACTACCAGACTAATAACCCATATTCAAACACTTACAACAGTGGATGGAGAAATCATCCAAACTTTTCTTGGTCTGGACAAGGGAATCAAAATGCTGCAGCAAGGGAGCGACATTATAACAAAGGAGGTTATAATCAACAGCAGAGTCTAGATGCTCCACCTCCAAAACAAGAGAAAACCATGGAGGAGATGATGAAGGAATTCATGACTCAAAATGAAGTGCGGCTTAAAAATCAAGATACTCTTATTCAGAGCCAAGCATCTTCTCTAAGGAGTCTGGAAATGCAAATGGGGCAGTTAACTAATGAAATGAGAAGCAGACCACCAGGAGCATTGCCGAGTAACACTGAGAATCCACTGAATGGGAAGGAGCAATGTAAAGTTATTACACTTTGAAGTGGGAAACATTTTGAAGAGAGAAGGGCTGAAAATTTGGAAGCAGGAGAAGGATCATCATCAAGAACTGCAGTGACTAAAGAGAACCTGCAAAAAGATAAGTTGCTGGAAAAGGAAGATGTGTCCCCTGATTTGAGGGCAGAGGAAGATCCTATGGAGAAATCTGCAGAAATGCCTGAAGGATACATTTCTAAAGCTAAGAGGAAATCTGGTTTGGAGGAGTACGATTATGCACCACCACCACCATACCCAACTAGATTCAAGAAGCAGAAAGAGGAGGAATAGTTCAAGAAGTTTCTACAAATGCTGAAACAAATTCATATCAACGTACCATTGGTGGAAGCACTTGAGCAGATGTCAACTTATGTGAAGTTTCTGAAGGACATCTTGTCAAAGAAAAAAAGGTTGAAGGAATTTGAAACAGTATCATTGTTTGAGGAAGTAGGTGGACCTCTAAGGAGACAAATTCCAGCTAAGTTAAAGGATCCAGGGAGTTTCACTATCCCTTGTTTTATTGGAGGTCGAGATGTGGGTAGGGCTCTATGTGATCTAGGAGCGAGTGTAAACTTGATGCCATTATCAATTTTTCAAAAATTGGGCATTGGAGGGGCTAGACCTACCACCATTTCTCTTCAGTTAGCAGATAGATCCACTGTACATCCTGAAGGAAAGATTGAAGATGTGCTCGTGAGGGTAGATAAGTTCATCTTCCCTGCAGATTTTATTATTCTGGACTATGAAGCAGACAGGGAGGTGCCAATTATCCTGGGAAGACCATTTCTTGCTACAGGAAGAACACTGATTGATGTAGATAAAGGGGAGTTGATTATGAGAGTACAAGATGAACAAGCTACTTTTAACTTGTTTAATGCCATGAAGGTTCATGATGATCCTGAAGAATGTTTTTCTGTGGAGGTTTTGGAGTCAGCAATAGAAGAATTTTTTGAGGAAAACCATTCTGGGAAGGAAGATGAAGCTGAGGAGTTACCAAGTGAAGGTGCAGCATGGGTAGAGCAAGGGAAAAAGTTTGGGGGAGTTCGGCAACCATTTGAGCCATTGGATCTGTTATCTAGAGAAATAAAAGAGTTCAAATCTTCTATGGAAGAACCTCCAGAATTAACCCAAAAACCTTTACCTGCTCATCTGAAGTATGCTTACTTGGGTGAATCAGATACATTACCTGTGATCATAACAGCAAATTTAAAGGAAGAAAATGAGCAAAGCCTGTTGGAACTGTTGAAAATGCATAAGCGAGCAATAGGATGGACTATATCTGACATCAGAGGGATAAGTCCTACAATCTGTATGCATAAAATCTTGATAGAGGAAGGGAGTAAAAATTCTATTCAACCACAGAGGAGGTTAAATCCCAAAATGAAAGAGGTAGTGAAAAGAGAAGTGATTAAATGGCTGGATGCAAGGATTATCTTTCCCATATCTGATAGTTCTTGGGTAAGCCCTGTGCAATGTGTTCCTAAGAAAGGAGGAGTCACAGTGGTTCAGAATGAGAACAATGAAATGATCACTACAAGGACAGTAACTGGATGGAGAATTTGCATTGACTATAGGAAGTTGAATGATGCAACAAAGAAAGATCACTTTCCTTTACCATTTGTAGATCAGATGCTGGATAAGCTAGCTGGACATGAGTTTTACTTCTTTTTGGATGGATATTCAGGGTATCATCAGATAGCAATAGCTCCAGAACATCAAAGTTTAACCACATTTACTTGTCCCTATGGAACTTTTGCTTTTAGGAGAATGCCTTTCGGATTATGCAATGCTCCAGCAACATTTCAGCGTTGTATGATTGCTATTTTCTCTGAGATGATAGATAATGGATTGGAAATCTTTCTGGATGACTTTTCAGTATTTGGGGAGAATTTTTGAAGCATGTCTGGAGAATTTGGAAAAGGTATTGAAACTGTGTGAGAAATCACAGTTGGTGCTGAATTGGGAAAAGTGTTGTTTCATGGTGCAACAGGGAGTAGTCTTGGGACACAAGATATCAAAAGCTGGAATTGAAGTTGATCCAGCCAAAATTGAGGTGATAGAGAAGATGGCAGTACCAAATTCAGTCAAGGCAGTCAGAAGTTTTCTAGGACATGCAGGATTTTATCGAAGATTTATAAGAGAGTTCTCAAAAATTGCAAAGCCTTTGTTTGAATTGCTTGAGAAAGATAGGAAATTTGAGTTCTCTCCACAATGTATGGAAGCATTCTTGAAGCTGAAGTCTGCTCTAATCTCTGCACCAATTATGCAACCACCAGATTGGAATTCCCCATTTGAACTCATGTGTGATGCCATCAATTATGCTTTATGAGTGGCTTTGGGGCAAAGAAAAGAGAAGATATTCAAGGTGATCTACTATGCAAGTCGAACCCTTGATGGAGCTCAGAGAAATTATACAACCACAGAGAAAGAGCTGTTAGCTGTGGTGTTCGCATTTGATAAATTCAGATCATATCTGGTGGGGTCCAAGGTGATTGTTTATACAGACCACTCAACAATCAAGTATCTAATGGCGAAGAAAGATGCCAAACCAAGGTTAATCAGGTGGATATTGCTACTACAGGAGTTTGATATGAAAATCAGAGATAAGAAGGGAACTGAAAACCAAGTAGCAGACCATCTTTCCAGATTGGAAAACCTCAATGGAGAAGAAGGGATTGAGCAAGTAAATGATAAATTTCCAGATGAGCAGCTGATGAGATGTGAAGAGGAAGCCCCATGGTATGCCGACATGGCCAATTATTTAGCTACTGGGAGGAAACCCCATGGGATCAAGGGGCAGCAGTTGAAAAAGTTTCTTCATGATACAAAGTACTAATACTGGGATGATCCAATGCTGTACAGACAAGGATCAGATCAAATCTTTAGGAGATGTGTACCAGAGAAGGATGTGCAGGCAATTCTGGCAGACTGCCATGCTGCAACATATGGAGGGCATTACGGTGGACAGAGAACAGCTGCAAAAGTTCTTCAGTCAGGTTTCTTCTAGCCTACCATTTTTAAAGATTCATTTTCATTTGTGAAGAATTGTGATAGATGTCAAAGGGTTGGAAACTTGCCTGCTAGAAATGCAATGCCACTGAACAACATAATCGAGGTAGAATTGTTTGATGTGTGGGGAATGGATTTTATGGGTCCATTTCCAATGTCTTTTGGGAATGAATATATTTTACTGGCAGTGGATTATGTGTCTAGGTGGGTTGAAGCATGTGCTTGTGCCCGCAATGATTCAACTACAGTAATGAAGTTCCTCCACAAAAACATTTTCACCAAATTTGGCACACCAAGAGCTTTAATCAGTGATGAAGGCACTCACTTCATCAATAAAAGTATGTCTGAAATCTTGGCTAAGTACAATGTTACCCACAGAGTTTCCACAACTTATCACCCGCAACTAATGGGTTGGCAGAGCTTTCCAACAGGGAAGTGAAGAGTGTCCTTGAGAAGGTGGTGAATGTCACCAGGAATGATTGGTCTAAACATCTTGATGATTCACTCTGGGCCTAAAGGACTGCATATAAAACTCCTTTGGGAATGTCACCTTATAGGCTGCTCTTTGGGAAGGCTTGTCACTTACCTTTGGAGTTAGAACATAAAGCATACTGGGCAACAAGGAAGTTGAATTTGGATCCAAAATGTAGTGGTGCAAAGAGGATGTTGCAATTGAATGAGCTTGATGAATTAAGGTTGCAGTCATATGAAAATGCCAAGCTTTACAAGGAAAAGGTTAAGAAGTGGCATGACAGCAAGATTTCTGAGAGGAAATTTGAAGAAGGACAGAAAGTTTTATTGTTCAACTCCAGGCTGAAGCTATTTCCAGGGAAGCTGAAATCTCGGTGGTCAGGACCCTTTGTAGTAGTCAAAGTATATCCACATGGAGCAGTGGATTTGAAGAATGAGGACACTAGAGAAACATTCAAAGTAAATGGAGCTAGGGTGAAGCACTATCATGGAGGAAGCATAAACAGGGAAAAGACTTCCATTCCCATTGAAGAACCTTAAGCATTGGAGCCCCTGAACCAATGGAAAGAGTTTCTTGAAAACACAATCGGATTGGTTCAGGGAGTAGTATCTTTAATTTAATGCATATTATTATTTCTGCCTTATCTATAATTTAGTATTATTTATCTCTGGTTGCTACAGCATGTAAATAGCATGATTTTTTTATTGTAGGTAGATGAACTTTATGCATTAGAGTACATGTAGAGTTAATTTCATATGTATTAGAATATCTTTAAGTTTTTATTATAATAGATTAAAGAAAATCTGAAATATATATATATATTGCGCCTAGTAAGTAATTAACTACAGGAATTTTGCAGAAAAGGTGGACACATGGAAGGCAAGTAACCGCTGCAGAACTGTCGCTGACGTCATCGGAGGCAGACTCACCTTTTTGGCAGGTTTTTGTGGCAGTTAATTTTTGAATTTTATATTGTCTCATTTCAAAGGAAGTCGAAAGGGTTTCTATTTTCTGTATATATTACTTCTACTTTATAATTCTGAAAAACTAAAAAGAAAGTTCGCCAATTTGGGTATACAAAAGGAGAAAACGACAAGCAAAGCAAGAAAAGCCGAAGGACTGTGAGGTTAGATAGCCAATGTAAGTACTTTTTCTCTCTTGTTGTTTGTCGACATTGTGAATTGTAATTAGAGGGAGAACATGAGGAAACATGCAGCCAATGGTAATGCTGAAATTTGAGTTTTCTGGAATTCATTTTGGAAAAATTGTTTCTCTGAAGTTTATGTGAAGACTTTTGTGAATTCTATGACTATAAGGTATGAGAGGATATAGCACTGTGATGGGTAGTCGATTCTTAGGGCTAAAAATGTGTTATGCTTTACGCATGCGGGGCTGAAAAAGGGTAATTTGTTTTCTTTCTAGGGTTGCTTGAAATTTTTGATTCGAGTAAGGGAAAATACTTAAACCTACCATTTTTCTTGAATCTGTGAACCAAACTTTCTGAATGATTTACTGAAGCATAAAGTTTGGGGGAGGGTATTTTCTTTACTTGGATGAACTTTTGTGAGATAGGCTGTTTTTGTTAGAAATGGAGTGATTTATTCGTGCACTGTGTTTGCAAAGATATCTTGTGCTTATTTTCTGATTTGGGTTGAGTGCAGAAACATCAAAGATGAAAACCAAGAACCCTGCAAAAAGAAAGCCTGGATCCGTGGAAGAAAGTCCAACCCCAAGTTCGGAGAAAAAAGGGAAAGCACCAGAAAAGCAGTGCGAAGGTTTGGCCGAATTGCTCTAGAAACTATGGCTAGTAGGAATGCTAAACTCCCGCAGATAAGTGCGGACAATCCGGTGGAAGTACCAGACGAGGAGGCACCTGTTGTGAAGAAGGGAGTGCAATCTGAGAAATCAAAGAAGGCAAAGGCAGACCCTTTGCAAAACTTGGTAGATGCTGCTAAGAAGCTGCGAGTGACTGAGGGAGAAAAGGAGAAATCAACAGGAAGCAAGAAGGCTACTCCAACATCTTCAAGCACGAAGAAGAAAGAGTCGAACTCAGCCAAGAAGGAGCAAAAGAAGCCGGTCTCCAGAGCCCAAACCAAGAAAGCAGTTACCCCAGCAAAAGAATCTAGACAAAAGAAGGTTGAGGATAGGAAACAATCTGAAGAGAAAACTTCTGAGAACGAAGAAAGTGAAGATGTAGAGCAAGAAGAAGAAGCAAGCCAAGAAAGGTAGGAAGCAAAGACTGAATCTGAGGATGAACAGAATTTGGAAGATAGCGATGCTGCTGCATCAGAAGAGCAAGCATCAGATGAGAAGGAATTGGAAGAAGAGTCAGAGAAGTCAGAGACCGAAGAGGAAGAGCCTGATGAAGAAGAGGATGATTCAGAGGAAGAACTACAACAGAAACCAAAGAAAGTTAACAAGAGAAAAAGGGAAGAGGAAGTTCCAGCAAGCAAGCAAGAACCGATCCCAAGGAATCCCAAGACAAGAAGGAGAATTAAAGTAGTTGCGGTGAAAGAAGGAGAGATGGCAAGTCTCAGAAAAAGGAAAAATTTAGTCAGAAAGAGCAACTCAAGAAAGGCAAGAAGAAAGTAGAAGAAGAGAAGGCCTTGACCCCAGATGATATTGACAACCTTCCCAAGTTTTCATCCAGGCTACACAAAGAAATGATGAAGTTTGTTATAGAAAGGCAGCTGTTAATCGAAAGAGGCTTCAAGAACTTGAAGGTGTTACCTGCAGATTTGGTGAAGCAGATTGAGCAGCAGGGGTGGGAAAGCTTTGTGGTTCCACCGCCTTTCCCCATCATTGCATTGGTCAAGGAACTTTATGCAAACTGTGAACAACCATCCACTGAGAAGCCCAAAATAGTTGCTACTATTCGAGGAAAAGAAGTGAGGCTGAATGCTGAAGCAATTCATGAGGTATTTGGAACTCATGCGCCGGAGCCAGATGAGTTTATGGAGATTTGCTTTGCGCCCACAAAGAAGCAGTTAGATGACGCCCTGAAGGTGGTAGGACTCCCGGGAGCACAGTGGAATGATGAAGCGAAGGATAACAAATATGTGCTCTCCAAGTTCCTGCATTCTGAGGCAAGTTTGTGGATGCGATTTTTTAAAAACAGGATCAGCCCGACCACACATAACACCAACATTGGTCAGGACCGCATCCTTATGATTGCTGCTATTCTGAAGGGCGAGCCAATCAACTATGCACCGTTCTTGGTTGATGCTGTTGGCTACTCTGCCTCAAAGAAACGAGGACCTCTCTTTTGCCCTTCTTTAATATCTGAGCTTTGCAAGAAAGTTGGAGTTCCATTTCACGACGAAGAGCCGCGCAAGACCATGAGGACTTATTTCAATGTTGGATATCTGTGCCAAATGCATGAAAACTCCCAGAAGAGGGAAGGAGTGGAGCCCTCGTCAGCTAACCAGACTTCTGTGCAGGTTTTGCAGGGTAAGTTGGATGATATTTCTGAGCAAAGCACCCAGCTTCTGAAATAATTTGAGGACCTCCATACCATGATGATGGAGATGCAATTTCAAATCAAAGAATCGGTGAAGGAGGTGCGGAACAAGAAAGCTTAAAAAGGGACGTCTGCTACTGAAAAGAAGAAGAAGCCTACTCGAAGGGTGTGGTCAATTCTAAACTTTATCTTTTGAACAAAAACTCTGTTTTTTTATTTGTGCTTGTGTGGATGTTTTGGGTGAATGTGTGAACCCATTGCTTTAGTTTGTTTGGTTATGTTTGATGTTTTTATTTTTGAATGGATGTTTAGTTTGTTTTAGTTGATGGTGCAAGGAAATTTTATGAAGTATTGATAGTTTGTCTGGTATCTTGTCTCGAGCTTGATGATGCGGGTGTGTGAGTAATCTCTTTCTCTTGAAATTTCATGAACGATAATTGATTGATTGAGAGTCAGCCCCCAAAATTTTCAAGTTTAATATTAGGATGATAGGCTAGCTTGAAGAACAAAGTTTGTGGTTGTTTGGTTTTTAAAAACCTGATATACTACATGCTTTAGTTTAAATGGTACTTTAGTTATGCTTAGAAAAAGAACATGTGAGATGCCACCTACCTGAAAATGTAGGCCATTTAAAACGAAATTTGAATGAGTATTACATGAGGAAATGATTTAGGCAGTCACTTCATCTTTGTGCTTGCAGAAGTTCTTTTCATCTTACATCGTTAACCTTTGCACCTTGATTTGAGCCTTGAGCCTTTTGTTGATTTTGATCATAAAAGATGTGAGCTATTTACCCATACACTAGCCCTAATTTGAGAGGTAGGCTTGCTTAGGTTCTTCCACTTAGAGGTTAGCAGAATAATAGAAGGAGAGAGTTACAATAGATTGAATATGGAGAAGCCTGAGAGCTTGTTTGTAAATAAACCATGCTGTAGCCTGTAAGTAGCATGTGTGTATATGAAAGAAAAAAAAAGGGGAAAGAAAAGAAAAGAAGAAAAATTGAAAAATTAGATGGGACATATAACCATCTGAAAAAAAAAAAAAAAAAAAGAGTTTATGAGTCTGAAAACATTTGTAGCTCTTCCTACATAGTCTCAAGAATAAATTCTAAGTGAAAGACCAATAGCATGCCTCTCAAATTCATTAGTCACTTCTTCCATAATGTTCATACCCTAGCCACAACCTTACATTAGAAGCTCATGAAGACCTTTTGATCTTGATGTGATACAATTTCTATTAGTGGAGAATGTGCTAAAGTTTGAAGGTAGTCAAAAACAGTGGCATCAATGATCATGAGAGCTGAAATGGAAGTTAAGTTTAAACTTGTAGCATTTGTTAGCTATCTTGCTGAAAAAGTTTTACAGCTTTGATTGTCAAGCTAGCTTAGATTGCTTCGATTAAACTTATTAAATTGTGGTGGCTGAAGCTTGATTACTTAAGAGTCATGAATGAAATTTTTCTTCTTTATTTCTTTGGTGTGAACTGAAAGCTTCGAGACAAGAATATGTAAATTAAGTTCTCTTTGTTTTGTTTTGAGTCTTTGTTGCTTGGGGACAAGCAACATCTTAAGTTTGGGGGAGTGATAACTCTCTTAAAGAGTTATTATTTTATGTCAAACTTAATTAATTATGTCTTAGAATAGTCTTGTTTCATAGGATAATTAGCAAAATATAGGTTAATTGGTTAGTTTACTAAATTTAGGTTTATTATTTAGTTTTGTATTAATTACGAGTTTTTGCAAAAAGAATTGTTTGAATAGTATCACAGGTTTTACTATGTTGGAGCATAACAAGAGCAAGAAGGATTGATACGATGTCGCAGCATGGCCAAAATCTAATGAGGAATATTTGGGACCACAACAGACAAGATCTCAGCACTTTTCAGACCCTGTCCCAAAAAGCAGGACAGGTGTCACCCAGGAGAACTGTCAGAGCTGGGAGGCAGATTGAGGAACCACGTGTAAGGCTGGGATAAAGGTGAAGGGAGACAAGAGACATTTTTTTTCAGAAAAGAGAAGAGAGAGAGCGGGGATACACAGACAGAGAACGCAATCGGAGAGGAGTATCAACATAGGTTTTTGAGCAAGGAGAACGAGGAGTTCGTGAGAAATCAACGTGGATGTTGCAACAAACCTGAATAGTTTATCTCTATTTTGCAATTTCTTTAATATTTCTACGTATTTGATGTTTGGAGATATGAACTTGAACATCGTTTGCTTTTTATCTTTTGTAAGCATGAGCTAAACCTTTTAAGCTCGGGTTATTGATTGGTTTATCTTCTTGAATATATGTTGAAGTTGTTCTTGTATTAAATCTGGTGTTTGATTTCGATTCTGGTATGTTTGTTTATCTAAACACGACAGTGGCAGGTAGAAATTTTGCCTAGTGAGACCGAGAGGAGATCTAGGATGAGGGAATCGTGGTCAATCTTGATCTCTAGTGTAGACATACATAGAATCTAAGACTTGCAAGAACCTCTATTCTGAAATAGCTTGTTTGAAGGCAAAATCTATCATAGACATATGAAGGTTAGCAAGAAAACATAGATCTAGCGCTATGACAATAGTCTAGACAGAAAAGAGTGTGGTTGCAAGAACCAGAGTTGATGCCTGAAAAATGTCGCAGCATATAAGAGAGTAGATAATCAAAAGTCAATAACCCGAGTGCATTTTATCATTGATTTTAAAATCATAGTCTATTAGTTCATGATTATTTTGTGGGAAGAAATATTATTAATTGTTCTAGCACTGCTTGGATTCATTTTATATGCTTTCTTGTTATTTTAGTTTGGAGAAATCACAAAACCCCATTAATTTACAAACAATAGAATGTGCACGATTCACTTTCACTCCCTTGGGTTCGATATCTGGACTTAGATCTGTATTACTTGTTAGACATAAGTGCACTTGCGTATAATTATAATAGATACTAGCACAACAACAAGGGTTTCAAAACTTCCTTCTGGAGTTGGACTTGATTCCTAAGCTGCCCAAGAGCATCACGGTATATTGTGATAATTCAGGAGCTATAGCTAATTCAAAGGAACCACGAACTCACAAAGCAACAAAACATATTGAAAGGAAGTACCATATTATACAAGAAATCGTAGCAAGGGGTGATGTGCTAGTAGAGAAGATTGATACAAAAGATAATCTAGCGGATCCATTCACAAAAGCTCTGCCTCAGAAGGTCTACGAGATGCATGTACGTAACCTTGGGTTGAGGGCAAAGCCAGCCACGTAGAATGATTGATGTAATAGCTAGATTAGTTTAGACGCGTTATACTCTTGAAAACTCCTGTATAATGCTTTGAGTATAAGTGGGAGATTGATGGATTTATATACTGAAAGCATTATGATTGGTATATTATGTACAAGGTCGATTGGTTAATATACTGGGAATCATAAATATAGTACGTTCATCTCATGTCTGAATTAACAAACATGTGTCGCAAACACAATTATCCTCTTATCTCGTTGATAGGGAGATCATACGGTGTGTAGTAGATCACGGAAGATCGTATGGATCGTTTGACCTAGCGAGATATAAATGGTTATCACAGCTGAGACAGTTCCAGGATAAATTGTCGGTGTAGGCTGCAGCATACGTGGTAATAAGCATCTTATCTTGGATGGCTTGGTAAGCTAGTGTGGGGCACACATTGATAACGAACTAAGTCGAGATCGATTCTTTTATCTGACATTAAAAGAATCTAGATCTCTATGGCTTGATGAGATCCTAAGCCTATATGAGGGTACAGAAGTATATGCAGATTGTGTATTACTTTGAGTTGCAGTGAAAGACTCTGGTTGAGCTTGTATATCTGTATCTTGGGTAATAGCAGTTTGTGTATAACTGTCTGGTACTGGAACTAGGTAACCACATCTAGTATAGGATGCTGACATTCCATGAGCAGCTCAAAAGGTTCGTTATGCTAAAGTCCTGCAGGCTGATTAATTTCAAGCATAAGTGAAAAGGTTTGAGTGGATTGACTCAGGAATATAAGATGTTAATTAATTAAATAGCTTGTCAGAGCTTAAGTTAATTAACGAATGTTTGTAACCTTAAATGTGGGGATAAACCGAGCCCATGCAACCCGTACCTCAAAACGTGGTAGCAAATAAGTAGGACAATATTGATTCTCTGGTGGAATGAATCAATATTAATTAATTAATTATATACTGGGTTGAATATTGGAATTAATTAATTGATAGGCCTTATTTGCTATTTGCATTCTGGTCCCTGGTCTGGCCCATGAAAACTCAGGCCCAATAGAAGTCCAGTATTTTCCTATAAATAGGCCTCAGTTTCTCAGATCATAACACACCACAAGATCATAAGTTGCACACAGCAAACCAGAATTTGGGAGTTGTGGTGATCGACTAGATCTGAGAAATGATGAGGAAATTCTGCTTCTCAACCGGGCAAGGAATCTTCAGGGAATCTTCACCAGATATTCAGATTGAGTTGGGATATAGATCAGAAGATCAGATCAGGAGGATTATCTTCTTTCTTCTCTCTCCTTCTTGTTTTCGAAAATTATATACTAATTTTCATAGATTTATTTCCTCAATCTGTTAGGAATTAAATCTTTGTGCGTGGGAAAAGGATCAAGAGGAATCTCCGCGCACTCATTCTTCAGGGTTTCGTAATCCAGGTATTTCGCATAAACCTTCTATATGATTAATCAACAGGAGCATGCTAGGAATAATCATAGGCATAGCAATTTATTTTTGATATTCCAATTAACGATCTGGGCAAACGGACTTCGTGATTCAGTTCAGGAATCCCTTCACAATAGATTGTGATGCTCTTCGGCAAGCTCGAAATCACATCCAATTCTAAAAGGTAGTTCCAGAGCCATACCCTTTCTTTCGAAGCTTCGGAGGCGGCGACATATTCTGCCTCCATGGTGGAGTCAGCAATGCATTTCTGCTTTGAGCTCTTCCAAGATATAGCCCCACCTCCCAAGGTAAACACATATCCTGAGGTCGATTTCTTCTCGTCCTGGTCTCCTTGGAAATCCGAATCTGTATAACCCACAGGGCACAAATCCTCACTTTGATAAACCAAGCAGTAATTCCTAGTTCTCTTCAAGTACTTAAGGATGCGTTTTACCGCAGTCAAGTGCGCCTGTCCAAGGTTAGACTGATATCTCGCTACCATGCCAACGGCATAACAGTTATGTGGCCTGGTACACAACATTGCATACATGAGACTACCCACCGCACCCACCGCAGAGGTGTATGGTACAAGACTCATCTCATCTTTTTCCCGCTGTGTCTCAGGACACTGCCCATTAGAAAGATGAACGCCATGTCTGAAAGGCAGCAAGCCTTTCTTGGCGAGTTGCATGCTAAACCGGGCTATCATAGTATCCACATAGGATGCCAGGGATAAGCTTAACATCCTTCTCTTACGATCCCGTAAGACCTTAATCCCAAGGATGTAACCAGCTTCTCCCAAATCCTTCATTTAGAAGAACTGTTCGGATAACCAACTCTTGATTTCCGACATCACTTCCTCGTTATTTCCAAATATGAGTACGTCGTCCACATATAGTGCAAGGAAAACCACGCTCCCACTGACACAAAGTCGGTACACACAATATCCGTTCTCCAACTGTGAAAATCCATAGGATTTAATCACATCATTGAAATGCAAGTTCCACGACCTCGAAGCTTGCTTAAGTCCATATAAGGACTTCTTAAGCTTCCAGACAAGATGTTCTTCACCCTTGCGTATGTAACCCTCGGGTTGCCGCATATAGATGTCCCTACCTTCTTCAAGGTAACCGTTTAGAAAAGCAGTTTTGACATCCATCTACCAAATATCGAGGTCCATATGCGCAGCTATGGTAAGGAGTATCCGGATGGACTTGAGCATGGCTACGGGTGAAAAGGTTTTGTCATAATCTATGCCCTCTTTCTGACTATAACTCTTTGCCACCAGCCTATCTTTAAAAGCCGTAATTTCACCATCCGCTCCATTCATTCTCTTGTATACCCACTTGCACCCTATGGCTCTAAAGCCATCCGGCAGCTGAGCTTTCTATTATACAGCCATAGCAGTTATTGATTCAATCTCAAAATCCATGGCGACACGCCATTTTTCAACATCCTTGTCTTGCACTGCCTTTTCGTAAGTCAGCGGGTCAGAGTCCACATGTCCGTCTTCTGGGCACAAGTCCGAAGACTCACCCACAAACATATACCTTTCCAGCTGGAAAATAACTCTCCCACTGCGACGAGGCATCAGTGCTATTTCACAAGTAAGTGCAGTAACTGTGGTTCTGTGCCTTGCACTGAAGAACGAGCCTGTGGTGCTGAACCTCTCACAGGTGCACCCACATTCGCACGTTCCCCTTCCCTTGGATTCACATTCTCGTTTTCAATTTCTTGAAGAACGATATCACTCCTTGACTTATGGTTTCTCACATACTCGTCCTCCAAGAATCTAGCGTTGGTGCTAACAACGATTCTCTGACTCTTAGGACAGTAAAAGTAACCACCTTTCGTTTGCCTAAGATACCCTATAAACATCATTACTTTGGACCTGCTTTCTAATTTATCAGGTTCCTTTGTCAGCACGTATGTCGGACAACCCCATACTCTGAACTTGCACAAACTCAGTTTGTGACCAAGGAAGAGCTCAGCAGGTGTCTTAGGAACTGATTTAGAAGGCACCGCATTCAATATGTAAGCCGATGTTTCCAATGCGTATCCCCAAAACGAAATGGGTAAGCTAGCATAGCTCATCATTGATCTTACCATCTCTAAAAGAATTCTATTTAGAAGGCACCGCATTCAATATGTAAGCCGATGTTTCCAATGCGTATCCCCAAAACGAAATGGGTAAGCTAGCATAGCTCATCATTGATCTTACCATCTCTAAAAGAGTTCTATTTCTTCTTTCAGCTACACTGTTTTTCTGGGGAGTACCTGGTGCAGTCCACTGGGATGTAATCCTGTGATCTGACAAATACTGTAGAAACTAGTTACTGAGGTATTCGCCACCACGGTCAGATTGCAATGACTTGATAGTTTTCCCGACCTTCTTTTCTACCTCAGCCTTGAACTCTTTGAATTTCTCAAAGCATTCAGACTTGTAGTGAAGCAGGTATACGTATCTGTATCTTGAGTAATCGTTAAAGAAAGTGACAAAATACTCATACCCTCCACGAGCCTGTGTGGACATGGGCCCACATAAGTCAGAATGGATCAGTTCCAACACTTCCTCTGCTCGAGACTGACCAGCCTATAAAGGCCTAGAAGACATCTTGCCCTCGATGCAGGATTTGCATACTTGATAAGGTACAGGCTGGACTAAGTCCAATGTATCGTCATCTGCAAGTCGCTGAATCCGCTTCAAGCTGATGTGACCGAGTCTCAAGTGCCACAAATATGTAAGATCCTCGTCAGAAGAAGTAAGTTTTATCTTCTTAGGATTATCAATTTCGGATGAGTTACATGCAATATTCAAGGACATATTTGATAAAAGCAGCATAAAGAGAATAAATCAACATCTCATAATGGAAAACATTGTTATTACCAATGATTGAAATCATAAATAACAGAATATCCATTGTGAAGTTGAAAAAACATTTGTCCTGCCGAAAGCACGGCCCACAAAAGAAAACTCTCAAAATGTACTTAATCCATCAAAACATAAAGAAAAGAAAGCTTCATGAGGCTCTGTCAGAGTACGTTGTCTCCCATGCAGCTTGGTATTTTCTTGCCATCATTCACCAGCTTTGTCGGCACGGTCCCCTGCAAAGTACAACAACATGATCAACAAGTCAGCACTTACAGCTCTAGGAAGAGCAACAACAGACTCTAATCATGCTTACAGTCATACATGAAAATGGCATACCTTGTCTCGCTTTGTTGGCCTGACAATCTTTCCTCCAATGTCCTTTCTTACCACACCTGAAGCACATGTCCCTGTCAGTCGCCACTTTAGGCTTTTTCACAGCCCCACCATCCTTCACAGGTCCCTTTGCAGGCCTCTTCTTAATCTCTCTTTTCCGCTTCATACATTTCGGTACAGCAGAGAGATTACCAGAAGTGGCTAAGGCAACCTTCTGAGGGTTCATAACTCATTCCGCTGCCATCAAGTCATTGAGTAACTCATTAAGGGTATACTCTTTCTTGTTCATGACAACATTCAGTATGTAACTCTCAAAGGACTTGGGTAGAGAGTTTAGTATGATATCGACCTTAGCCTCAGCGTCGATACCTTCACCATGCACAGTTAGCTCATCCATGAGGTGAGTCATGGAAACTACGTACTCTCTCACTGAGCTGCCATCAGACATTTTTCTACTCACGATTTCCCTCATGAGATAAAATTTGACAGCTCTATCAGTTTCCCCATAGGTCGCCACCAGACTGGCCATAATGTCATAGGCGTCCCTATGGTGCTGATGCTGCTACTGTAAGACTTTCGACATAGTGGTCATCATGTAGCACTTGACTACATTGTTCGACTTCTCCCACTTCTACTTCCTCTTGAGAGGACTCAGCAGTGGGCGCTAGGGGACGAAGTACTTGCAGAACGAACATGTGTTCTTCTGCTACCAGGATGTATTCAAGATTGCGCTCCCATTCCAGGAAGTTTGGACCAGTTAAAGAATTTTGTGCGAGAATATTGATGACATTAGACATAGACATATCTGAAACAATAAAGAATCTTAAATAAGAACATACATGCAGAACTTCGAAAACAAATGCATTGAAAACCTTTTGATAAATCAAATACAAATATTTTCCACTAATAGCCCAAGAGTTCCCACCGCAAGGTACACTCGTAGACATTTACGATGTCACCCTCAACCAAAACTGCGGGTTTTAAGCCCCAATTCTTTAATTTCATACCATGTCAGGAACCTTCAGACACTTGAAATTAATAATTAGTGATAAAACTTAGACCATGCCATCTTTCAAGAACAGGGAAGCAGCAACGGCATTATATCCTCAGATGCTTCTAAGCGATTAACCACAACTCTAACTCCAGCCAAAAGAGACAGTTTAGCAAGGCACGTAACCATACCGCACAACCCTTAAAGCTTTTGTTATCTGAAATTTAAATCAATCCTAGAATACTTATGAAAGAGATCTACGCAAGATACACTCGTAGACGTTTACGCAAAACCCTCCCACTATTCACATGATTTAAATTGTTTGTCTAGAAATCCCAACAACCGCAATCCATGCACCTCCGAGAATTAGCAAGCTACACTCGTAGACGTTTACTAAGACGAGAGATGCACTTACAGCCTAGGACCGCTTTGTGGAGGTCTGTTGATTTTTTTTTTAAAAATCCGCTTAGTATTTTTATTCAAAAGGTTTCTTAAATGCGCACACAAATAATTTCATTGTCATTATATTTTCCAAATTTTTGCATGTAATTAAACAAGCCCAAAAATTCCCAAAATATAATCCAACAAGATATTAATCACATAAGCATGCTTGTAAAGCAGTAAATAATAAAAGCAGTAAATCATGCTTTTCCTATTATCTACACATGCTTATTGCGCAATTAATAAATCACATATCATACGAGGAAAATTAAGACAAACAAAATTCCTCGTGGCCCCACAAAATAAGAAAATAAATCCTATCAAATAAAATTGGAAAAAACATCTTTTGGATAACTCCAAATCTTTCTTCAAATCTTCAGGGCCTTGAAATCCTCAACACCCAAATCTTTTGGAATCTAGGTTTTTGTGATTTGAAAATTGGTCCCACAACTCAACTTCAAACCCTAGGGTTTACATCGAATTGGACCAACCGTCAAAACACGAACTAGCACCGCAGGGGCAGCAGCCGCCGATGACAGCCACCGCCGTCGCCCTTCCGCTGATGCTTGCCTGCAGCCGCACGCGCACGCAGGTCGAGCCTGCCGCCGCCGTTCTGCCGCAACCGCACCCGCCGGTCTTTGTCTTGTTCTTCGTCCCATCGAGTTTACAGATTTGAAAAAAAAATACATAGACTAAACTATTACAATTTTCCTATCAAATCTAATCACAGATTTTCTTGTAATTTTACAAAATAGATTTAATCCAAACACGGATAAACCACCACGGATTAAATTAGACGGGTTGCCACGAGGAACAAAAACCATCCATGACAAATAAAATTCATACATGCATAATGAATAAATCGCATTCAACAAAGCCATGAAACAGGAACCTTGCTCTGATACCAATTGTAGGGATTTTTCGTGAACTGAATCACCAAATCTATTAAGTAGGACCAATCATGGATGTTGAATACAATAGGCAATTCATCAACCCTAGAATGCTCCTATGAATTTAATGCGAGGATAATGAGAATACCTTTATTCTGTAGAGTCTGATATGATCTTTTACGTTTGAATATCCAACTTTAATTCAACCACGAGATTCGATTAAATCTGCGGAAATAGAAATTAACAAAACCAATTTCTTGATTTAATCGAATAAAGAAAAACAGAAAAGAAAGAAGGTTTGTTCTCCATATCAGATCTTCAGATCTGTATCCCAATGCTGTTCAGATCTGCTACTGGTGAGGATTCCACAGATCTGTGATGTGTAGGCCGGAGTCGAAATCCCTCGTCTCCCAAACACAAGCGCCGCCGCCCCCTCTCTCTCTCCCTAGGGTTTCAAACTGATATGAATGTTCTGTGGTGGCTAGGGTTTTAGAGAGAGAGTTGTCTATTAATAGACCTAGGGTTTTAACCCTAATGGGCTACTGGGCCTTTTTCAGCATATTTAATTGGGCCAGACTTGGGACCTAATGCAAATAATAAAGTGGGCCTATGAATTAATTAATTCTCATGTCCACAACTCAGGACATAATTAATTAATTAATATTAATTCTTTTTCACCACATAATTAATACTGACCTACCCCTTTATTAGCACGTTATGAGAACGGGCTGCATTTATCTGAGAATCCCCATATTTAAGGTTATCGGAGATTCATTAATTAATCGGAGCTTCTGACAAGCTCTATCTACAATTAATTAATATCTTATTTTCCTGAGCAGTACCACTCAAACCTTATCACTCGTGCATGAACTTAATCAACCTGCAGGACTTTGGCACGATGAATATTATTGAGCTCCTCAGGGAATGTCCCCATCCTATTACTCGGATATGGTTAGCTAACTCCAGTCTTAGGTTGTACTACACGAACTACTGCTACCCAAGATGATATACGAGCACGTTACTTAGGCTCTCCACCATGGCAAATCAAAGCAACAGTCAACCCGTGCATACCCCTGAACCTTCGTTAGGGTTTGGACTCAATCAAGAACGAGATCTTGTATTCGCTGATATCAGACAGACAAATACATCTCAATGTGGTCCAATCAATACGCCACCCTTGCGTACCAGCATATCAAGTAACCAAGACAGATTACTTCTTCCAACTATACTGCAGCCATCTGGACAGACGTATCCTCAACGCTATCTCGATTGTGATAATATTTATGTCTCACTAGGTCAAGTGATCATACTGTCTTCTACGATCTACAACACGTCGTATGATCGTCTCTATCGGTGAGACAGGAGGATACCATTGTTACGTGCATGTAAGTTTCTTTAACAGATTGGAGAAAAGTCAATCGTATACTCATTGTAATAAATGCTTTCTGTATACAAAACCCAACACTTTACAGCTTTATTTACATTCTTGCTCTGTTTTTCTGTTTCACAAACTGACTTTTGAAACCTTTAATACTTCCAAGTATTGAAGTGTATATGCTTTGAAACTGACTTAACCAGAACATACCTAAGCTTAAGTCTTCTACACACAAAACTAACTATACTATGTTTTCTTCGAACAAGTGCAACTGTCATTATTTACCTCCGCAGCATATTTAAACCTTCTACTGCACAGTTTTGCACTCTGATTTCGGGACCAATAAGTGGTATCAGAGCGCCAAGGTTCTTACAGACTAAGGTGTTGAGTTACTTAGGACCAGATCTCTGTTTTTCTGCACTTGGTTCTGTTTGTGTGTTTTCAAGCTTAGGTACGCAGAGATGGCTGATAACTCTCGTATGAGAGTTATATTTGTTCCTTTATTTGAGGAGTTTGGAGTCTTTTTAGTTCGAGTTAAGTCCATTTCAGGGGTGAATAAATATATTTATGCATAGTTAGTGTCTAGTGAGTCATTGTTGCAAATTAATCCCTTTTGGTCTATTTTTAGCAAGAAAAGTGCATGAAATTATAAAGAGTAAAAATCTTAAGGAAACATGCATGCTGAGTAAGATGTTGAGAGCGTGCTGTAGCATGCAGGGTACTGGGCCATCTGCTGAGTGCTGACAAGGACGTGATAATGCTTGGCTGAGCTTGAAAGTGAAAGCACATGGATTTGTTGCCACTTGGACAGGGAGAATTAAGGCATCACAACATTAATTGAGGAAACCTAAAATGATATTCTTCAAGAATTTTGGGAGCCACATATAAAAGGGGAGACCAGCTCACTTCCTGGGTGTGCGTGATTTCAGAGAGAAATATTCAAGTATTGGGAAGGAAGAAAGATCAGGCACCAAAGAGTGGAGCTAGAGAGTGGCCGAAGGAGGAATCCTGAGGACACCATTGTGGGATTGAAGGAATTCATCCCCAACTATCTCTATTTGCAGTTTTAAATCGTTTTTATGTTAACTACTGAAGATATTCCAGCTATGTTTCATTTGATTTTAGCCATGAGCTAAATACTTTAGACTTGGGTTGTTGATCTCTTGTTGGATTGATGTTATGACTTGAAATCCTTGCTATTCTATCAAATCTGGGTGATTATCAATCTTATCTTACTTCGTTTGGCCAACTTAGCTAAGATATATCTCTTTTCATGTTTGGAAAAGCATGTTTAGGAGAGAGCCCTAATTTGAACTAGATCTAGCCTTTGGAAAATGTGTGGATTTAGGGTGCTTAGTGAATCTGTTTGTTGTGAGTTAGATACTGCTTAATCTAGCATAGGAATATGTGGATTGAACAACACTTCTAGCAATCTTTTTAGTTTGGAAGAACCATAGAGTATTTCAGAGATTCAGCACTTGAATGCATGCTAGCACTCATGTTATAGCTGTAGGAACTGAGTCTACAATAGGCGACATGAATCGCCATTTATTAAAACGCCGGATTCAATTTATGGATATCAAAATAAATATCATGACAAACAGTAAATGCCCTATGCATGCTCCTATTTAATTTAATTCGTAGATTCAAAGGAATACATGAGACTCCAACGACTGATCTACAGATCTAGATCGATGATGGCAATGAAGATGGTGCAG
>JAPKLW010000446.1:168168-220589 GCA_026898455.1 Plectranthus barbatus
GAAACGGATATGGTTATCTAAATCCAGCCTGAGGAAACCCCACACAAGTTGTCATCACCCAAGATGCAGATATACGAGTACATGTAAGACTCTCCACCATAGCAAGTCAAAGTGACAGTCAACCCATGTGTGCCCCTCAGCTTTCAATAGACTTTAGATCCGACCAAGTTACCGAGATCAATACTCATTCATATGCCAAGTAGAATGGTTCATCTCACTGTTGATCATATCAATACATTGAGATGTACCGGTCACACAAAGCAGTCAAGATAAACCACTTATGGACTTGTGTGCCGCAGCCTAAACCGACAGCCAAACCAGAAACTATCTCAGCTGTGATAACTGTTTATATCTCACTAGGTCGAACGATCTATACGATCTTCTGTGATCTCTTATACACCGTATGTTCTCCCTATCGACGAGATAATTGGATGTGTTTGTTCGCATCGTATGATTGTTAATTCAGACAGGAGTTGTTTATTGCAAGTCATTAATGATTACCAGTATATCAAACATAATGTTTCCTAATATACCAATCATAATGCTTTTATGTATACAATTCCAACAATAGCATCCCTTCAGCAAGTAGAGTCAGCAACCTGAGTTGCCTTTTTACAACTGAGTTCTAAATCTACCCTGTTAGTTGTTGAATTGGAAATCAATAGTGTCTTGTTTATGTTACTTTACCTTTCTTGCATTAGGATTAGACTCAACACAAAAATGGATTAAACCTTTTTGTATGTTGACTGTGTGCACGATTCTTCATATGAGGCATTCCCTGTGGGATCGACTCTAGATACTCCTAGATATTACTTGGCAGTGTATACTTGCACTTTGTTGTACACATTTTGCACGTATCAATGGCACAGATTTCAAAGCTTCCAAAGTATTCATCAGTAAACTTTGAGATATGGAAAAAGTGGTCATTGATTATGCTGAAGAATGTCCACCCAGAGATGGCAGAGGTTCTATCTATCTGACCAGTGAAGATCACCAAGGTGAATACTCAGCTCAGAGGAGCAAAAGGTCAGGAGATAGTGGAGAAGCCTTATGCAGAGTGGACGAACGACAACAAAGTTCATTTTCAGCTAGATTCAGTGGTTATGGAGCTCATCTTACAATCCCTACCAGAGCCACTGGTTGTTGAAGTTCTAGAGCACAACAACGCCAAGAAAATGTGGGAGTTCCTTGGCACACTCAGCCAATAAACAACTCAGATGACGCGGAACAAGTTTCAAAACTGTGTAGTTAAGATTGAATCTTTTCAAATGCTTCCTGGTGAAAATGTTAAATCAATGGAAGCCAGATTCAATACTATTATCTGCGAGCTGAAAAACTTGGGGAGAACCTATGAGACTGCAGATATGAATGCAAAAACTCTCTCCAAGATGCCCAATGAGGACTGGTTCGTCAAACCCATCAGCTTGAAGGAGAAGGATCTCTCCAAGATGACGACCAAAGACGTGTTTGCCCAGCTCCAAGCCCACGAATGGGACATCCAAATGGAGAACATGAATGAAGCAGGTGAAGTGTCAGCACAAATTGATAAGTTAGTGTTTTTACCAACTTATCTAGTTGTTCTTTGACTGATTGAGTGATGTTTAGATTGTTTTTAGTGTCTTTTTCGTGCATGGATTGGCTTTTGTGCTCGTAATGTCGTGTTTGATGAATCATGCAGGTTTTTAGTCGAAAACAGGGAAGAAACGGAAAAGTACCCAAAATGCCAGGTCCACGTTGATCGACGCCAGGGCACGTCGATCGACGCAGACATTTGGAAGGATCGGTCAACGAGAGGAAGGAGAGATCAACGAAAGCTGCGACAAAAAAGCCATGTCGATCGATGCAAGGTGTACGTCGATCGATGAAGGTGTTCTAAGGGCGTCGGTCGATGCTGATCTCCCATGATCGACGCGACTGCGTGATTTTCTAATCTGAACCTGATTTGAAGATAGAGCCATATCTAATCCTAGATGTTGTTTGATACATCTTTCATTATTATAAATAGCCATGTAAAATTCGAATTTTAGGATGGAAATCAGTAGAGCAATTAAGAGATTTTAGAATTGAAGAATTTAGAAGATTTCCAAGAGTTTTTGGAGTTTATGTTTGAAGACAGAATTTTGTGGGAAGACATTCAGACCCAAGTTTTTATGCAATTCAGGTTTTATTTTTCTATGATGAATATTACTATGAATATGTGTAACTAACTTCCTTCTCAGATTCTAGGGTTTCAAATTATCATTGTATGCATGTTTGATTAATTGAATTATTTTCCCTTTCCCTTCGTAGTTTGTGAAATCTGTGTTTATTCATAATCTTGAGTTTCCTGGCCACATCTTAGGATTAATTAGTTGATTACTTGAGACGTAATTGTAATGGTTTTCAATGGAAAGAGATTTTCACAATATAATTTGATTTCTTGTCGTAACTGAAGGAGATAAATTATGGGAATAGATCCGTAGAATTATGGAGTTAATTAATTGATCTTGAGACCGAGCGGAGATAGGTAATTAATTAATCTACTTTATGAATTATCCGACAAAGAAGTTCATAATACTTTTTATGATGTTTCACTACGAAGAGGAATTAAATTGGGAATTAATCAATTCATTCATCCATGTCATACTTGATAGGTAGATATCCCTGGAATCTGTACTTCATAAACGTTTTATCAAAAGTATTTTATTTTCCTGTTTAATTTTAATTTGCAAGTATTACGATTTTCGAAACAACAAAATCCAAAATTTAATTTTTCCTAACCAGTATTTTGAGAACTTATGATTTAGTACTTAAGGTTTTTCGTTACTTTTTTCCCCTAATATTCGATAATTTTATTTGCCACTATATTATTAGCTTTGCTAAGTCACTGTTAAATAATTTGGTGATCACAAATCCAGAAGAAGATGCTGCTTTTTTCGCAAAAAAGGAGTTCAAGAGAAGGCCTCGAAAGCCTTACCAAAATGACAGATCTTCTGGACAGGCGTCCACTTCAAAGTCAGCACCCACACCTTCCTACCAGGAAAAGGAGGAAGAGAACTCAATTAAAGAGTTTGAAGAGCAGATAAGGAAGCTGACCAGACTTCTTAAGAAAGCCAAAGTCAAGAAGGAAGGTTCACAGTCTAGTGAACTGAAGTTCAGCGAAAGACCTCCTAAAGTATGTTTTGAGTGCAACTTTCCAGACCACCTCAAGTATGAGTGCCCACTGGTTTCCAAGGAGGAAAGGGAGCACTTGAAGAGGGTGTTCGAGAAGAAAGCTTCTAGAGCAGTTGCAAAGGCCATGCTCTCCAGATTTGAGATGCCAGACATCCCAAACAATGATGATGGCTACTACACATCAGATGATGAGGCAGTGGAGGAAGCCTTCTTGGTGCTGATGGCCAAGCTGGCAAAAGAGGAAGAAACCGAAGCAGAGTCTACTATCCCGGTAAACATCCCTAACTCAGTTTCTATTCCTATAGCATGCATAGAAGACAACTCTGATTGGAGAAAATGTCTTGGCTGGAGAAACTGCTTTACTAAAATTAAAAGTTTCAAAACTGATTGAGGAGATCCAAGGATCGAAGTCAGTAAGTGAAGAACTAGTCAAACTTAGAGAAGAGCATTCTACTTTACTTGAATCTTTTAAATCTGTTTCTGAAGAATGCGAATCTCAAAAACTAAAATTGCTAGTGATCAAAAACTTATATGTTCACTTTATTCTAGCACTAGCAAAGTTTCAGAAGCTCTAAGTTTACAAAGACATGCCTTTGATAAGTCAGGTTTAGGCTTCTCAGAAAATATTTTGAGCAATCATTCATCTACTTCTGAAACTAGAAATGTCTCGAACCATCACTTTGGAAACAATTCTAGTTTAGAAGTCAAGCTGTTAGGTAAAGGAGTAGTCAGTATGGACAGAGACTCCTTAGTGGCCAATCAGGATAGAAGGGGACAATTAGTTTCAAAACTGACTTCGATACCCAAGCTTAGAAAAGGTTTGATTTACAAGTCAAAAAAACCTGAGATGAAGCCCATTATACCTAGGAAGTGGGATAAGCAGAATGTTCATAATGCAAGGAAACCCACTTCAACAACTAAAACTGGACTTTATAGAAAGTCAGTTTCATTTTCGAATTCTAGAAATCCGAGGTTCCCAACTCATAATTTGTATGAGAAGAGAACTTATTCGTATAGGAAGAACAACTATACGAGGTCTGATTCCAACCATTTTTCTACTTTACGGACTAGGAAGACTGTACACTCCGGAATCAGTTTCTGAGAACCCAACCTAAACTCAGTTTCAAGGAAGTCAGTTCCTAAAAACTCAGTTTCTGGCAAGGTTTCACACACTCACTCTTTTCCTTCAAACATGCACATAAATTGCATCAATTATCTATAGATGAAGAGAAAGGGAGAAGATGTTGTGACACCTAGGTTTAAGGTGAAGCAAGTATGAATTCCCAAAGGTTAGATCCATTAGACTAACCCTGCAGGACCCGCAGAAACACAGGTACCTTTTGTCTAACCTTATCTGTTTTGCAGGTACAGGGTCACCAAGGTCAACTTAAAAAGAAGAAAAGAGCATGGATACTGGACAGTGGATGTTCAGCTCACATGACCGGTGATAGTAATCTTCTCTGAAAACTGAGAATGTCAAGAGGACCAATTTTCATATTTGGAGATGATTCAAAAGGCAGAGTAATTGGCAAAGGATGCTTGGAATGCAATGGAATCATCATCAACAATGTATCCTTAGTCACCAACCTCAACTACAATCTGCTGAGTGTTAGTTAGCTTATCCAATCTGGATATGAGGTGACTTTTGCCGAAGAAGAATGCTGAATCAATGACAAAGACTCCAAGGAGACTGTGCTGAAAGGTGTGAAGAAAGGAAGTCTCTACTGTGTGGATTGGGAGAGTGGAAAGCCTGACACGTGCCTTGCCGCAACAAGCTTATCCCAAGAAGGAGTCAACTGGCTATGGCATAAGAGAATTAGCCATCTGAATTTCCGTCAATCGGACATCTTGCCAAGCATAAGCTTGTGGAAGGCCTACCACAAGTCAGTTTCAAGAAGGAAGAAGATGTCTGCAGAGCGTGCAAGATGGGAAAGCAAACCAGAGCATCATTTAAGAATCAAACCATCACAAAAAGCACAGACAGGATCCTCAAGCTACTTTATATGGATCTGTTTAGACTAGTCAAGCTGCCTACCATTGGAGGAAAATGATTCACTCTCGTCGTGGTAGATGACCACTCGTGATATACTTGGGTAAGGCTACTGAAGAGCAAAGATGAAGTGAAGATTCAACCTCCAGAGCTCATCCTTCAAGTGCAAAACAGCAAAGGAGTCACCGTCAAAAGAATCAGATCTTACAACGGGACTGAGTTTTGCAACGGTCCACTAATGGACTTCTGTGTTGATGCTGGCATTGCTCACGAGATGTCAGCTCCAAGGATGCCCCAGCAGAATGGTCTTTCCAAACGAAGAAATAGAACACTCAAGGAGGCGATTAGGACTATGCTTGCCGAAGCTGACTTAAAAGAATTTACTGGGGAGAAACCTTGATGACGGCGTGTTATACTCAGAACAGAAGCACAATCAACAATCGACATCACAAAATCTCATACGAAGTCTTCAATGGTCATAAGACTTCTATAGCTCATCTTCGTGCTTTTGGTTCTCCATGTTGCATCCATAACAATGGAAAGTCGAAACTGAATACTTTCAGTCCCAAGGCGGATGAAGGTGTGTTTCTTGGATATGGGCATACTTCATACAAGGGATACAGAGTACTCAACAAGACAACCAGACTTGTGGAAGTAACATGCTCTGTTGTTTTTTATGAGTCTATCTTAGTGCGCAAGACTTTGAAAGAACTGGAACTTAGTGATTTTGTTGTCAACAATGGGTATGAGAAACTTAGTGCTGATAAAAAAGATCAAAATCAAGTTTCTTAGACCAGATCTGTGGATAATCACACAAGTGTTCCAGATGAGGAGGCCAGTGATGCAATTGACCTAGCAAAGGCTTTTGGTTCATTGACGATAAATCCTGGCATCAATCAAGGGGGAACTTCAGGAGATCAAAACAGAGCTCAGCTTGAAGTCTTAACTGGAACAAAGTCACCGATTCAAACTGATCTTCGAGAAGATGAAAGTGCTCATCCTGAAGATGTCTAACCAATTGTGCCACAAGAAGACCTAGGAGCTCAGGATATAGAAGTCATCACTGGAGAAGGAGACTTCTGTCAAAGTGACTTTGTTCAAGTTCCAGTATCGGGAGCATAGGGTACTGGGTATCCTGGAGATTTTGTTCAACCTGTTGAAGTTACCTAGCTCTAGAAGCCGAAATGGTTAAGGAACCATCCTGAGGAAGTTAGGCTGGACAGTGTTGCCAATTCAGTTCACACGAGACAAGGAAGTGCTCTGCTGACTTGTTTTATATCTCAGGGGTCAAAGCCAACGAAGATTGGAGATGCTCTGAAGTCAACTGACTGGATCAATGCTATGCAAGAGGAGCTTGCTGAGTTCAAGAGAAATGATGGGCTAGGATGGATGGGTGGTCGGAACCTGGTGGGTTGCGTATGAACTGCATTTAGGAGTTCTCTGACCCCGACTTTTGAAAGAAAGAGTGCCTATGCCTATGCCGCAGACAACAACTTGATGCAATTCGCCAATTTCTTGCCTATGTCGCACACAACAACTTCATCGTTTTCAAGATGGATGTGAAGAGTGTCTTTCTGAATGGGGAGCTCAAAGAAGAATTATATGTGGAACAGCCCCCTGGCTTTGAAGAAGGAAATCAAGTTTACAAACTGAGGAAGGCTTTCTATGGGTTGAAGCAGGCACCCAGAGCTTGGTATGAGACGTTGTCTCAGTTTCTCCTCATGAATGGTTTTCGAAAAGGCAAAATCGGCACGATGCTGCTCAGAATTAAGGATGGATCAGACATCCTTCTAGTGCAGATCTATGTCGACGATATTATATTCGGGTGCAGAAACTTGAAGATGTGTGAAAAGTTTGCCAAACTGATGTATAGCAACTTTCAGATGAGCATGATGGGCAAACTGAGTTACTTCTTAGGTCTTCAAGTAATTCCAGTACGAAGGTGAAATCTTCATCAATTAGAAGAAATATACCAAGGACTTGATTAGCAAGTTTTGTCCGGAGAAGACTAAGCCCTTGAGGATTCCGATGAGCCCAAGTTTATTGGGTCACTTCTATACTTAACTGCAAGTAGGCCAGGCATCTCCTACTCAGTTAGAGTATGTGAGAGATTCCAAGCCAATCCAAAGAAGTCGCAAATGGAAGTTGTCAGAAGGATAGTCAAATACCTCAAAGGGACAGAGTCACTAGGTATTTGGTACCCAAAATTTGACGAGCTCACTCTCAATGCCTATTCAGATTCAGATTTTGGAGGATGCAGAATCAAAAGAAAGAGCACAAGTGGAACAAGTTCATAGGTCACGAGCTTGTAAGTTGGTTCAGCAAGAAGCAGCACTCAGTAGCCACGTCTACAACTGAAGCGGAGTATGTTGTTGCAGCAAGTTGTTGTGCTCAAGTGCTTTGGATCAAGTAACAACTGCTTGACTATGATGTCAAAACTGGGTGTGTGCCAATCTATTGAGATAACAGCAGTGCAATGTGCATCACAAAGAACTCAGTTCATCATTCTAGAACCAAGCACATCGACATAAGGCATCACTTCATCAGAGATCATGTCGAGAAAAAGGATGTGTCCGTAGAGTACATCCGAACTGAAGATGAGCTGACTGATATCTTCACCAAACCACTCCCAGAGACCATATTCAAAGAGCTTTGCATAAAACTTGGTTTACTGGAGATCGACAAAATCCTTGTTTAAGAGGAGTGATGTTGAATAAAACTGAGTCCAAGCTCTCAATTTTTCTAAACTTGGTGTGCCACTCAGCATGAAGTCTTCATATTTATTCTTGAGGAGTATTCCCTCACGTGGTGTCAACGCAACTCAGTATAAATCTCTTTACACAACCAAGAACAGAAGAAGTCATTTCCTAAGGCATCCGATGAAGCTGAAACTTACCTCCACTAAATTTGGAACTGACTTGCTGAAGAGAAACCTAGTTTTGGTTTCTACACTGAAGATTTCTGAAGGACGGATGCAGAATTAAACTGAGTTCCAACTCTCAGTTTAGGAACTGACTCTTAGTCAGTTTGGAATCTCGAAAGGTGGGATTTCGAATTCAAAGGCGATCGTTGCGGTAACATCGCTATTAATGCGTATCTTGCATTGAAGAATCAGGTTTTGACACGTGGATAACGCTCCTTCACACGTCGCTCCAGTCAAATCTGAAATGCGCATCGCGAGGCAAGGTATACCAAACGTCACCTAATATCAAGAAACTGAAAGGTCATACGGTATGTCTACCTTCTTTTAATGACATTTCTCACTGTTATAAATAGGGTTCATATGTTTCCTCTGTGAAACACTTTTTTCTCCAATCTCCATTGTCGAACCCTTCCTTCTAAGTTTATACTTCGTCTTTAACAAAAACCTCCCTTAGATCTGGAAAAATGGTGATAAAGTTCAAGCCTCCAGACATAAGCTCTCCACCCTTTTTGGGTGCGGTCAAAGAGGGAGAAAAGAAATATGGGAGGTGACGAAGACATCAGAAACATGAGCAGAGCAGCTCCGACAACAAAAGTAGAGGCAGAGAAAATCTCTCTATTTTATACTTTGAGTCTACATGGACTGCTCTAGCTTCATATGTAGAGAGCTTTTTATTGTATGATGTCGACAAACTGTGAAAACAGTTCATGCAGTCGAACGAGAAAGGAAACTCGGAGGGGCAAGACAATCATAGGGGACGTTCTTTTTTGTTCATCTATGAACCAGAAAAGGGACCTCCCAGATGTCTTGCCAATATTATTGGTATACCTCGACAATGCCAACAAACCTCTGAAAAGCACAGCTGCAGTAAGCTGGTAGAAGGGGGTACTTGGAAAACTGGTGTGCACACCAAACCAGTCTCCCTTATTGCACTATTGTAGCAACCAGTTTGAAGAACATCATGAAGACCAGAAGCAGCCTAGTATAGACTTGTAATAGTTATGTAATAGGTTTCGTTTTGTTGGTTTATCCCTGTACTTGTAATGAAAATTATCAAAGGGTAAATTGACTTGTTGATGACAATCTCTTTTTGTCCAACAAAGATCTTCGTTCTTCATACGCTGAACTTACACACTCCAGTGTAATCAGCAGGCTTCCAATTCTCTCCTACTTAAGAATTGACTTGCTCTAAATTGACTTGAAAAATCAATCGAGCAATATCTCTTCAAGTTTATAAGGAGAAGATCTTAAGTAGAAAGCTGACTTTGAGGGGGAACTTTTCTGAGTTTATGTGACTAATTGTCAAAACTGTAAAAACTCTAAAGTTATCCACACCTCATCAGCTTAGGTTATAGATGGCTTTGACCATACCAAAAAGGGGGAAATTGTTAGGATTTTTATTAGAGAAATCCTTCCTTACTTTTTGTTGTTTTGGTGGGTCAAAGATTGTAAGTCATCTTAGTCAGTTTTTCAGTTTCTAGAGTTCTAAATTGTAATCCTTGTATATGATCGATCGAGTTGTAGTAGAACTTAAGCTGAAGACCGAGCAAAGGAGAATTCTCGAGAACTAACTACATGCACGCCTTGAAACTTGGTTTTCACCAAGTACAGCCTTGACCAGAACTGAGTTGGAGCACTCAGTTTAAGGTCCATCCATACTAACCAGGAGAAGTCAATATGAGGGCTTTCCCAAACTGACTAGGAGAAGTCAATATAAGGGTTTTCCATACTGATAAGGAGAAATTGGTATAAGGGCGTATTCCATATTGATTGTGGACAGTCAGTATGAGGGTCCACCATACTGACCTTGGGAAGTCAGTATGAGGGCTAAGTTGTACTGACCTTAGAAAGTCAGTATAAGAGCCTCTATCTTTAAAGCTTGAGCTATTCAAAAAAATATCGAAGCTCGGTCAAACTTACGCAATGCCCCAGTCAGTACGAGGTTATCCAAACTGGGATTCCTCGAGCTGAAAAGAAATCTGACTTAAAGTTAGTGTATAGTACATTGATGCAGCAGAGAAGAAAAGAGACCTGAGGAATGAGCTATGATTGGACAATATAATCCATGAGTCTAACGTCTAGATTTATGAGTCTAACGGATAGAAATTCAAAGTGCCAAAGGTTCTCCTCTATATAAAGGCCTGTCCTTCAACCTTAAACGGTTACACAACATGAAATCTGAAAATCTTCAGAAGACAAAGGGCATTCTACCAGGCCATCTCTCAGCTACACTCTCTGAGTTTCCGTGTTTTCTAACACAAGACTTAAGTCTCCGACTCAAGTTACCCACCGTGCTAACTTCTTCTAGCACAAAGCTGAAGCTCTTCTTTGGTGAATATATCTTTCTGAGATATATTCCTAGTCTGGGATTCTGATTCTCACGGGCGTATGCCAACCACTTGAGTTCTGGGAAGAACAGTAAACATCCAACCACCGGGAAGAAGGTTGCGGGGTGTCGTCCTCACTTCAACCTGAAGAGTGAGTAGTGCCACAGCTGACCGAAGGACGGATGCACCGACGGGCTGTGTGTAGATCGTAAGGAGGCTTGTATTTACTTAGTGAATTATCCAGACCTTGAATCTGAAGAGTGGATGTAGGATATTGAGATCCGAACCACTATAAGTCTTGTGTGTTCTTTACAGCTTTATTTACATTCTTACTCTGTTTTTATGTTTCACAAACTGATTTTTGAAACCTTCAATACTTCCAAGTATTGAAGTGTATATATGATGTGAAACTGACTTAACCAGAACAGACCTAATTAAGTCTTCTACACACAAAACTGACTATACTCTGTTTTTTCGAACAAGTGCAACTGTCATTATTTACTTCCGCTACATGTTTAAATCTTCCGCTACACAGTTTTGCACTCTAATTTCGGGACCAACATAAAGTATGTCAATTTTTCTTTGATGCATCTAACCAATTCATAGGACATCCAATCTCACACCACCAATTGACAGCATTTGATTGGATACTCAATTATTTTTTGTGATAATATAATATATAAATAATATTAAAGATAAATATCTAAAAATAATATATATATATATATATATATATACATATATATATAGAGGAGGGATCATGTTAAAAAAAATCCTTCTGTGAGAAAAAAGAATGAATCATGTCCATCAGATATAAAAAAATTAATGGTTGATATTGAATCAAGCAACAATTAAAATGCAATCAAACAACAAAATAATCAAGCAACAACTAAAGCACAATCAAGCAACATTGCAATCAAGCAACGACCTGAATACAATCAAGCAATGTCGTGAATGCAATCAAGCATCTTTCTCACTTTCTCACGTTAAGAGTTTTCTCACTGGATCCACTCCCTATATATATATATATCAAAATTCATAATTTATTTTTAATTGAACCCAATATTTATATAATATAATGCAAACTCAACATCTATTTTCTCTACATATTTCTTCTCTCTTATTTTCACACACAAAATGAACTTCCCTGAACTTCACATATTTCTTTTTATGGATCCAATCCATATATATAAATAATATATATTAAAATATTAATACAAAATTAAAATATTAATTAAACTGAGTTGTGCAAATGAAGGGGGAGAAACTAATATTATATTAAAAAGATGCCTTAGGTTATTGGTAAATGTATTCTAGGAACGGACATGATCCTACAAATATTAGAGATACAGTTGCAGTTTTGTGCTAGTTTGGAAGCCACAAATTCAGCATAAAAACTAGAGACAGACAAGGTGAAGCAGATCATGTATTCCTAGTCCTTAACCTTGAAGGGCTCGTAGGTTCTGAGTGCCTTAGCCAGTCCTTGAATGGAGCCGCAGGCGGCGGCCACAGCAACGAGCAAGCACACCGAGTTGATGAGCTGGAGGCCGAGCCACCTGCGGCTCCACCTCGGGATTTTGTTCCTGGCAATGTACATTTCTATTGGGAAATATACTGTGAGAGGCCAATACCCTATGGCCCCTAGGAAAGCCAGCACATCGTTAAAGAAAGGCATCAACAAAGCTACAAATGTTACAAGTATCACAAATGAACTTCTCCATATCAATCTAAAC
The DNA here is from genome assembly GCA_026898455.1 of Plectranthus barbatus. NCBI lineage: Eukaryota > Viridiplantae > Streptophyta > Magnoliopsida > Lamiales > Lamiaceae > Plectranthus > Plectranthus barbatus. The sequence goes on from JAPKLW010000446.1 coordinate 180,295, forward strand.
CAGTTGAGGCGCCTTTGCTTCTTGTCAATGCTTATGCTGTGTTCTCCGGTTACCAGCACTGACTTGGGCCACTTCCTCGTCGCCCACGACTCCACCACGCTGTATATAGGTTGTGTAAATACCTGAGGAGGACTAAAGGTTTAACACTAGCTACAACATGTAAAGAAATGTTAGAAGTAATCCATTCCTACCTGATAAGCTCCAACTAGATGCAGCACAATGCAGGCGTTGGCTAAATCCACCAACCAGAAGGGCTCGAAAAACCAGAATCCGGTTAGCAGATTCCCCGGTGCGTTGTCCCCGAATGCAGCATAGCCAAAACAGGCACACATCATGTAGAATGCTGTTGTAGTTGATAAAGCAACAATGCTGGCCTTCTTCATCACTTGGTTTTCTGGAGGATTTGATTTTAGTGTATCCTGTAGTTATGAAAACGCCTAGTGTCATAATAATCAAACAATTTAATGGTAAATTTTTTAAAAAAAATGCAGCAATTGTCATTAGTTTACCTGAATTTCAACCAAGATTTGACAAAAGGTGTAAGCAAAAGCAATGTCGCCAAATGCTTGGAACACTCTCCATATCTTCTCAGCTGCTGTTACACCGGCCCCGATTTGCACACCGGTAAGACTGGTCCCTCCTCCATGCCCTGCTCAAACCACAAACCTCTGTGACTAGCTATTACAAATACAACAGTAATGCATGACTCAATAAAATCAGAGATCAGCAAAAATATATAGAACCATCACCGGAGACAATTCTTGCTATAGCGAGTCCAATGCCTATAGACGAATAAGCAAAAGACATGACAGCTGCAACCACAGAGATCAACGACAGTTTATGGAAGTTGGGAATTTGAGATAGAAATATTTCAAGAACTCCCATTCCTATCATGTATGGATTGTGAGAGACACTGCATAAAGCATCATGGCCTCGTCTGTGGAAGCAGTCCGATTTCTGGATAGCACTGAAACGCACGCACACACAACATTAACATATACAAATTCATGACATCTGAGATGAGTTGTTAAGCACACTCACGCCATGCTTATGGAGGCTGTGATGGTATAACCAATCACCATTCCAGTTAAGTTGACATATTGAACAGTAGCACAAGCTATATACATCCGTTTACCTGAAATTTTACCCGAAAATTTTAGGCTCAACACAAAACATTAAAGCACTTCATGTATGTGAGTTACCAAGGTTGTTCTTGACAACTTCCTTGTATGTATGGTTGCGTTTCCCAGTAAGTGGAGATCGGTAGCAGTCTGTTAGGAGACTCGAGGTGTATAAGGTGATGCCGGAGAAAATAACAAGTGTTGCAACCCCAGCAATCCATCCAAGCTGTGCCACTCCCCATGCTAGGGACAGGACTCCAGAACCTATAGTTCCTGTAATAATATGTGCACTCGCAGTCCAAACGTTCCCTATTCAGACAACAAAAAAATGCTATCTGTTATGTAATAACATGCATGATGAGAAACATAATCTTTTGAAATCTTTTTGTCACATTTTGCATACTAAAACCAAAACAGTAGCAAATTTCGTGTGTTTATACACAGTTAACCCTTTCTATTGTTCCATTTTAATGGAGATTTTAAGGCATGCAATGTAGGAAGCAGTTCTTCTTCTTCATCAGAAGATAAATATCTCATTCCAGTCTAATTTACTGATATTAAATCAAAAATGCAGGAGATTTGCAGGTAATTGATTGAATTACTAACAGGTATTTGGATTTCTTCTAAAACAAACATGGGATTCTAAAAAAAACTTTGTAAAAAGCCATAATAAATTAGAGGTAAAACTCAAAAAAGAGGTCAGAGTGAAGGCTAGCACAAAAACTTTAAATAATTCGCAGTTTTCTTACTGTTATCTCTGCTTTTTTATCTCAACACCATTCCTTCCAAAAATTAAATTCAAGAAAACATTTCATAAGAGAAGGAATTTTTAAATTCATTTTCATTTACCTGTTCTCTTGGGCTTCCCATCATCATCAAACTCTCCATTTCCTTCTTTCTGAATTCCCATGCCAGACTCAACTTGAAAAATCTGATCCCCAAATCCCTGCATTGTTAGCTTGCACTCTCACCTGCTCTAAAACAGCCTAGTTTTTTTAGTATGCCTTTTCTATATATATGGAAAAAATACTACAACAAATCCTCCTTGCAAATTGTATGTTCTAGTTTTTGGCCTTCAACTCAGATTTTATATAGCTGCATGCACCAAGTACACTGGTATAATACTAGAGTTAATTGCATATAATAACACAACTTTTTACATACCGGCAAATATAACAAACTTTTTAATAATTGACAATTATAAAATTTCTCTTTTAAAAAATTTGCAATTACAACATACTTTTTGGATTTTAGCTGTTATAGCATAATATTTGAGAATTTTATAACTGTAAAACACTGAAAGTTTTGCATTTATAATATAATTTTTAAGTCAATTAAAATTAAAATAAAAAATAAAATAGAATAATTTATTTTTAATGCTGCTAACATTTAGTTTAAGATTTTACATCAATATCAATTAAAATATATTTTATATGTTGTTATCATTTAAAGGTCATCCACATTTTTCCTTAATCAATTTATAATTTATAACCATTTAATATATATTATGTTATTTTTTAAAGTTTTAAAATATTATGAATATAATAATAAAAATAAATAATAACAACAAAATACCATTTAAAATTATTCAAGTTTAAAAATAAATAGCAACCAAACAATTACAAAACTTAATTTTTAATTGATAATTTTTGGGGTAAAACATATTTTTGTTATAATTGCAAAGATTTTAGATTTTGTATTATAATTGCAATTGAAAAGTTTTGTGCTATAATTGCAAAAATTTAAAAAAATTTGTCATAATTGTAAAAGTAATGCCCATAATACTATCCACAATCTCAAATTAAAAAAAAAAAATAAATAAGTATCTCTTAATAAAGGGAAAAGTTGAAGAAGTGGGGTTTGACATATTTACCTTTATTTCGTTTTAGATGGGCGATTAAGGGAAAAAAGTCAAAAAACTGAAGAATCCAAATTTAAAAAAAAAAAGGCAAATTAGTTGTTGACCTTTATTTCCTTGTGTTTTCAAGGTTGATGATAATTTATGACTGCAGTGAGATTAGAGACAAGTGTAAAGCACATACAAATGCTTTACCGGGAAAAAGGAATCATTATTTAATTTTTCTTAGTAGGATGAGATCATAAATGTGCTCCAACTACCTCTTTACTGACTTTGGAGTACAGATAAAATGATTCCCAGTTTTTATTTATTATCAAAACTCATCTTTACTCAACCCCCACCATATCGCCATTCTTCTTTTCTCTATATATGTGTAACATGTTGGTTCTCAAACGTGAAAATTTATTTTATTCAAACGTCAGAATTTATAACCATATTTCACTTCTATATTATGTACTCGGGGCGGTCCTGAGCCCTTTCCAAAGGTAGGTTCATAGGCGGCATTATGTAGACTGACCGTTTTCGAAATTATTTTTAAAATATGTATTTTCTTTTGAAAAATTAGAGTTATAAAGTCTCGACCTATGAAATTAAAGTTGAATTTCCACTATATTCATCATGTTTAACAGCAACCTGCCAACCACCTAACCTCCCACTAATTTTAATATTTACTCCCTTCCCAATTATTTGGTCCAAGTTACTATTTTAAGGTGTACCATTTATATAGTCTCATATCCAAATTTACTATTGTTTCTTGCCCTAGTTTACAAATTTATTCTCAAATAACTTTATAAATTACACACGATTAATGGGATTATTATTAATAGTTATTGCTAAATAAGGATAATTTAGGAAATTTGTCCAGATATTTAATACATTCATAAATGAGTTTTGGCATTCGTGTAAATTGAAACAGAACCAAATAATTGGAACGGAGGGAGTAATTAATTTATCTCTCTTCCACATCACATATATTCATCTAACCCAACCTCACTAATTTTGTATAATTTATCCGCAACCATCCAACCACTCAATCATAATATTATATACTCCCTCCGTTCCGGCTTAATTGTCCGGGTTGACCAGGCACAAGTTAAGTGGAATTAATATTTTATTGTTGAGTGTCAAAAATTATCTTTTTTAGAAACGGGATAATTGAGTTGGGACAGACGAAAAAGGAAAGTGGGACAATTAAGGTGGGATGGAGGGAATATAATTTTTTGATTTAATTTTATTTTCAAAATAAAAACTACTTGTAACTTAAACAATAAAAAATATAAATTATAAGGCAACTAGATAAAATAAAATCATACCTATTAGATTAGGTTGTGATGAATTTTAAAAATGAATACAATATTATTTAACATATAGACACACCAGTTTAATAATAATAATATTATATATATATATATATATGGGGATGCGATCCAGTGAGAACACCTCTTATCATGAGAAATAAGAACTAATTCTCTCCATTGATTTTGATGAATGTACGCTCAGGATTTTATTAGAATTTTCGGTCATTTTATCTCAAAAAACCTGCATTATAGGGTATTTTTGTCATTTTGATTTATTTAAGATTCTGTTTGCATATTCAACCTCGACATGCATTATATATCTAACAAACGTGCATTATATGCATAAGAAACTTGCATTATATATCTAGCAAATGTGCATTATATGCATAAGAAACTTGCATTATATGCATAGGAAACATGCATTATATACCTAACATTCATTATATACCTAACAAACATCATCCAGCAATATAATATAATATTACTCTTATTTTAGAACAATATTCCTATCATTATATGGTATTACTTCCTCCATCATATATGATATTACTTTTAATTTAGAGAAAAATTATAGGGAAAACAGGGTATTTTATCCAAAAAGTTTTCAGTACCGGGAATTTTATCCAAAGTTTTGCCAGTTAGGGAAATTTATCCAAAAAAATTATTCTGTTTGGGAATTCTATCCAAATTAACTGACGGTGTTTTTTAACGGATGAGTCACACGTTTAACTTTCACGTGGCGGACAACATGACATTTATATTGATTTTTTTAACACTTCAAATAAAAAATAATTACAAAATATTATTTTCCCCAAATAATATACACATCTAGTTTTAAAGGCCAAAACCTCTCTCTTTGCCAAATCCCTAATTCCCCGTCGGCAGCAATAATAGCAACAAACAATCCTAAACCCAAATCAGCGGCGACGACGATCTGGCAACCCAAAGTTCCGATTTGCATACGAGAAAAAGAAATATAGTGTGGATTTCGGGGATGGAAGATACAAAAATTATGGACCGCAAAGGAAAGAGGCTTCAAGGTGTGAACAGGAAGCTGACAACCATGAATGAGCTCTTGATGGAGGAAAACGATAGGTTGTAACATCTTCGCTTGCGGTGCTCTGCTGAAACCAGAGATTGAAGAACTAAAGCTGGTATCCCATCTTCTCTGTTCCTATTTTGATCTGTTTACACATTCTGCCAGTTGAACGATCTAACCAAAAAAATTTTGTCTTGTGTATATAACATCAAATCTTCTGTTTGTTGAGTCTCCGGTTGGTGTAAGATGGTCATATTCAAATACCAACTCAGATTGTAGTAACATATTTACTAACTTGAAATAATTGTCCGTGTCAATCCTCAGTTTTGTGAATGCAGGTGTTGTCTAGCCTTGACTCATATTCCCAGATTGTCTATGAAGAATTCAAAATCTTATCATGTTTTGTCTGGGCTTTTTGATAATATTAACAAGTACACAAAGGAAGGGAGAGATGAGAATGGACATGGCCTTCCTTAAAAACAAATAAAAACTACACTTCTGGTTATGTTCCTATTTCAGCACAATCATTGTTCCATGTTTCTATCTTTTATTTTTTACTTTTTCTGATATTTAATCTCCTCTTGTGCAGGAGCTCTGCTATTTCATTGAATTTGAATCTCAATTCAATCCCAACAAGAAATGGAGGGGGAGAATTTTTCTGGGCTTGGCAATGCCAATGGCTGCAAAGTTTCTAGAGAAGTTTTGTGCAAGTTCAAAATATATTGGATCAAAACCAGCTGCTGATCAAAATCCCAAACAATTGGAGCAGGAACGATGGCTTAATCATGGAGCTCAACAGCAACATCAGAAGGGTTGTTGATCTCTATTCTGATCTCTTCACTTCTTTCACTAAATCAATGGATGCTTCATCCGACGGCGACTTGAGCAAACGCCTTCAAATTCAACAGCAAAGCCGTCCACAAGAGGCATGACCCCCGGTTGAGAAGGTGAAGAAGACATGAGTTGCTCTTGACTCTTGGGAGGCAGTAAAAAGAAAATGAAAGAAGGCAAATATTTTAGTTTGTCACTCAACTAATCACCACTAGTTTACATTGCCTTTAATTAGTTCGTGCATCTTGAATTACATACCTACTATTATTTGGCATAGAAAAATAATAGCTATTATTACTCTTACTTTGTAACTTTGTGATTGAATTCCTTCAAAAATATCTGTATAAGAGAAATTGAGATTCACAAAATTGAGTACTTTAAAAATATGAGAGAAATTGTCTATTAGTATTTGGTTATGAACCGAAAACATTCATGACATGACCTATCTTCACTTCAAAACACAACAGAACAAAATACTAGTATTTTAGCCATGAACCAAAAACATAAAAAAAAAAAATCATGCATGAGATCTCCGACTTGCATCAACCACTTGAGAACTTTGAGTTGGACCTTCTTCTTGACTTCTCAATACCGTGGTGCATCTTCCTCCAGGTGGCCTAATATATATAGTTCCAGATGATCCTGTCAACACTCCATAACCTTTTCTTGCCTACAATTATTGTGAAATATTAACAAATGTTTTCAAACACTTATATATATATATATATATATATAGGGGTGCACTATGGTGGAAACTCTCTCTTAGAAGTGAAATAAGACCTAATCCTAGCCTTAGATTAACAATTTGAACGACTTAGATTTAAAGTTGCATCCAAAAAATTCGATGCATAAATAGAAGAAAAAAGTTGCAAGAAAGGATAAATTGGTACTTTTGCAATAAACCACATAACTTCCCACGATTACATCTCCATAATTATCGGACATTTAATGTATAATGGAGGTAGGTTTAAACAAATTAAATAATAGTAAAAATAGAACAAATCTTCAACCACCGCATTTACAGCGGTAAAACCATTCGAACCGTCTTCTCCGAAAAACCCAAAAAAAAATCGAAAGAAAACGACGATTGCTCATCTTTCTCGAAGGAATTCGAAGCGACAATACTTGGGTAAGGTTTTTTTTATTTTTTTCCGCAATTTTTTAGGGTTTTATGTTTTGAAACTCAAATTCTCATTCGTAAAAAATTCGGCGGACAACTGTAGTAAGTGGCAGAATGCTAAAATAAAAAAAATACAATCTTTAATAGTTTATTGATTGATTTTAACTTCAAGTAACATTTTTTTTTGGGATTGAAAAACCCCTAAATTTGTAGGGAGTAATCGACCGGAAATCATACCGCCGAGGGAAGAGTAATTGAGGCATCTGAAGAGGAAGAGGTAAAACAAAATTTTTCTGGATTTTTTTTTATTGTTTTTGACGAATATTTTCTGGTTGAATATTTATGAATAATTGCGTATTCGAAGCCAAAAAATATGCAAAAAAGTGTCCTATTTATGCAGTAATTGTCGACTTTTACTGCAACTTTATTGTATATTAGGTGCATGTATAATTAGCATTTTGTAGTGGAAGAAATTGTCAAGGAATTGCATAATTAGATACCTATTTATGCAGTAATTGTCGACTTTTATTGCAACTTTATTCTATATTAGGAGAATGTATAATTAGCATTTTGTAGTAGGAGAAATTGTTAAGGAATTGCATAATTAGATACCTATTTATGCAATAATTGTCGACTGTTACTGCAGCTTTACTGTATGTTAAGACATTTATAATTTTGTTGTGTTGAAGTAGCTAATGTACATTTGTTTTGTTCATTTTCTGTACATTAATATTTGTTTCTATGCAGTATTTTTCTTTGTTAATAGAGTTTACATTAATAATACAGTATAAAAAAATGGAAACATTCATGGGGCAAAAAGCAGATGAATGGGAGAGTGATCTAACTAATGCCAACAAGAATGATCTGAAGCACAAAAGGATGGTGATTTGCCGGAAAATACTGGGTGCCGAGTGGAACAAAAAGGGTGAACAAGTTTGTGAAACAGTTGCAAGGTTTTTCAGAAAGAACTGCAAGGCAAAGGAGTTTGACATGGACGCCTACTTGGACAAAATTAAGCGTTAAGTGATTAAGTAAAGTGAAAACTTGTGTTTTGCATGGCTACAGAATTTTTAAGTTTTAATCTATGTATTTGGTGACAGATTTGGTTTTTTTTTTTTTGGAGACTTGAATAAATGGTGGTTATCATTATATGAATTTTAATGTCCATGCCATGATTAGTCTTTTATACTTTGAATGGTAGTATTTCATTCCTTTATATGCAGCACCTTTATTATACATTTCATTACACTACTCAATTTGCATCAAATTAGTGACTTTTAATATAATAGTTAAGGTATATAATTTCGAATAATTGTTGAAGTTTTTTAATCGTTAAAATAAACAAAATATCAATAGTAATATAATTAATAGAAATAGCAAATGAAAACATAAAAAAATTACTTACAAAAAGGTGCAATAAATGAATAAAATAAGAGCATAAATAACTGGCTCACATATAATGCAACTATTACAAAACAATAATGCAAGCCATAACATTATATAATGCAGATACAAAACAAATTTGAAAGTACGTAACTCTTTCAGATATAACATAAGTACTACAAATATATAATGCAATTCATAATGATATATAATGCACATCTTCAAATTAAACAATTAAGAGTGAAAACACCAAACCATAAACAGCAATCTACGAAACCTAATTCAAAATCTGGAAACAAATCATCATTAACCCATACAATTAATCTTCGATTCTATCATCGTAATCTGGAACAGAAAACAACTGATTCTATTACGTAACAGATGAAATTTATCAATTCTTACCTTTCAAAGGATCCATAACTCGCCGACGACGATGACGAACACAAACAATAACGAACGCAAACGATGGCGAGCAAATTTCACAGAGAGAATGAATGAAGAAAAGTCGATTGATGTGCTAGCCTACTTGCATATATGTTCCACGGGCATACACCATCACACCGAGCTTCAAGTCTTTTCTCATCTGACCTTTTCCACCTAATGTTGTAGCCATTTTCTATAGCCCAATCCCTGATTGCTTCCTTGCATTCTTTAAAATCATAGAATTGCATCCCCACCTGAAAGACTAAACTCCTTGTATCAATTGTACTCTTATAAACAATTGATTTTCAACTCTTCTTACTTCTCCTAAATCCTACCTCTTCTTCATCAGATTCTAAAGAATTTGGCGAGTCATTAGATGACTCGTATTCAGACACCTGAATCATATTTTCTTGTTCATCAATAAGCACCTCAGTATAAAATCTATCATCAACATCATCCATTTTATGTGAAATCTGCAACATTAAAAAAAAAAAAGAAAAAATAATAAGCATATATGATTGTATTCAGTCAGACATAGAAGCAGCATCAAATCAAGTAAAAGAGTTCATCAGCATGCCAAAGTCAGACAAACAAACAAATAAGGTAAATATGAAAACATGGTGCAAATACAAATATACAAACTTATTATTTTTTACAGCAACACAACAAATTCATTGATTAAAAAAGAACTCAAATAACATTAAACAATAAAGTAAGAAAGAAACTATGTTGAATGAAATTAATAAAAAAATTAATATAGAATGACAAAAGCAAGATGTTACTTTTGTTGAATTTTTTTTTTTAAATATAGAGCATATAGATTTCTTCTATTTCATTCTTTTCTCCCCTCCCTCATGGAATAAAACAAATGAATTCCAATCTGCTCCAACTCGCATACAAACTATTGTCAACCAGCAGATAATAGTTACTTCTCAAAACAATTAATATTAACAAAATCATGCAAAAAACTCAATCTTTATAACATCTTTCATACCATCTCGTGACGATGGCAATTTTACAAACTCCAAATTACCAAAAGAAAAAAAAATAAGAAATCCGTTTATCAAGTAAAAAAAATCAATAAGAAATTTGTTTATCAATAAAAAAATCGCCTAATATTTTCCCCCACCGTCTTATTTTCTGTATACGCGCTTCTGAATCGACTATTTACGTGCATTCTCAACATATTTAAACAATATAGATAAAATTATTGGATGAGATACTAACCAAATTCACTGAAACAGAAACGCAATGGCAGATTTGGGTATAATATTGCAGTTGAGTTGTAAATTGTTCTTCTTGCTGTCGTCGGAAAATTAGGGGTTTAGAGCAACAATGGGTTTTGGGAGTTGGCGTGTGATATTATTTCAAAATTGGGAGAAATATTATTTTTTAATTATTTTTTATTTTATGTGTTAAAAAAAATCCACGTGGATACCAGTTGTCCGCCACGTGGAAGTTAAACATGTGACTCATCCGTTAAAAAACACCGTCAGTTAACTTGGATAGAATACCCAACTGAATAATTTTTTTGGATAAATTCCCCTAACTGGCAAAACTTTGGATAAAATTCCCGGTACTGAAAACTTTTTGGATAAAATACCCTGTTTTCCCAAAAATTATATTACTTTCATTATAATGCATATGTTATTACTATATAATACATAGCAAATGCAAATATAATGATGAATGATGATTTCGCTGAAATAAACATGTTGCATTTTATCCACCATATTATGCATTATATACTATAACTTCATACATTATATTGTGCAACTGCATTCATTATATAAGAATTTGTGTACTGTTACGAGAATTATGCATATTATATATGGTATTGCTATTATGTTTGAGAAAAATAATATTACTTTCATTATAATGTATATGTTATTATTATATAATATATAACAAGTGCAAATATAACAATGAATGATGATTTCACTAAAAAAAAACATTGTTAGCTTGCACTCTCACCTGCACCGAAACAACCTAGTTTTTTTTATTATGCATTTTCTATATATATGGAAAAAACACTATAATAAATCCTTCATGCAAATTGTATGTTCTAATTTTTGGCCTTCAACTCATATTTTATAAAGCTGCATGCACCAAGTACACTGGTATAATACTATCCAAAATCTAAAAAAAAAAAGAAGAGTATCTCTTAATAAAGGGAAAAGTTGAAGAAGTGGGGTTTGATATATTTAACACCTTTATTTCGTTTTAGATGGGCCACCTTGTTAAGCGCATCGGGGTGCTTGGTCACACGCCTGCAGTTGGAGTACTGCTTCCGGAAGGCATAGTGCAGCTCCAAAAAGGTTGAGATGGAGTTTTTTGGGAGATTGACAAACCATTAGAGCGCAGGGTCGGTGAGGCTAGACCCAAAGCTCTTGCACATACAAGCTTCGCGCAGATGGATGGCACTGAGGTGGTCAGCATTTTTTGTTTGTAGAGGGCCACATGGTCCTCGGGGTCCGTCGTCCTGTCATACAATGTGAACGATGGGGGAGCGAATTTCGTCGGGACATCCGTATTGGTGATGTCAGGTGTTAAGGGCAAATCGGTGTAGCTGTCGTAGGGGATCATTGTGTTCGGGGGTATAGCACCCGGGATCCTGGTCAATAATGTCTCGAACATGGACATACGCACCTCGAGACGCTTTTCGAACTCACTCCTCAGGTCGAATGTTCTCTCTTGGTCGAAGATGAGCCAAGGAGTTGCCCTGACGATGGTCGCACCCGAGGCATTATGCCCGGTGCCTGTCTCGTGAGGAGGGTCGATATCGATGATGTTGTCAAATTTGCTCGCGAGATTCCTGCGCAGGTTGGGTTGCTTCTCGCCCGTAGAGGGTGGCTCCTCGACGATCATGCGATTTTTGTAGGTATTCACCTCCTAACGTATGTGGTGATTCTCCTTTCGCAATTCATGGTTCGTCGCATGGAGCTCTATGACTCGGGTGTCCATCTCCTTCATTGGCGAGACGGGCCAGCGTTGCGTTCAACTCATCCGGTGGCACGACTTGCAAACCGGTGGCCTGCTGGGTTCGTCGGATCAAATCATCGGTGGGGATGAGCTTGATTGCTCCGTTAGGTCCGGTAGGTGGATTGCCGGATCTTTCGTTGTTACCTGCCATCAATTCAGAAAAATAATTCCAACAGCCCTACGATGGATGCCAAATGTTGATGTTCGAATTATCGGGATAATGGAGCCCTTGAAATTTGTTAGACGATAACAAGCAACAATAGAGAAGGTAATCTGCAGAACGTATAAATGACGAGAAACAATCGTAAAATAATGAAAAGAATGCACAAATTAAAGAGAAAAGAGTGTATTCGATTCAGGGATTTTGCAGGTATTCCAGCAGCGTGACAACATAAGTTTTTAAGGTGTAAAAAGATACAAAATTCAAGTTCTCCGCCCCTATTTATAGACAGGATAGGGGGAGGATATTTGACCTAACCCTAGTAATGGGACGAGCTTCGCCGCAAATCTCGGAACTGCTCCGAATTTCTCGTGGTCGGTTAGTATTTTCAATGGTCGTGCGTCGCCAAGCTTCTAGAGTTTCCTCGTCTTCTTCCTCAACACCGACCCCTTATTATACTCGGTGTCGAGGAGCTAAGAGGGTCGGTGACGACCTCCAGACTTAAGCAATTTTGGATTCTTCGCTGCTCCAGGTGGACTTGTGACTATGGGTCGGTGGTCGTTTGGATCAACGAGCTTAAAGGGTCTGGGCCTGGGCCTCGGGGCCAACCCAACGTATAAGCTTAGAGATTTTTTCAAAATTTAAGCTATTAAAATCTATTACAAATTGATTTATTTGCAACAAAAATTGAGTGTACTTGCATTGATATAATATTAAATATTAGATTTTATTAATATCCTATTTATAATTAAAAAAATGGCATCATTTCCAAAATAATAGTACAGGCCCTGTATGTACTCTTTATATAAAGTAATCTTGTACAAAAAAAGTGATTGTTGTTCCTAAGGGCGGATACTCATGAAGATTCAAATGGCACAATTTATCGGATATATCAAAAAATTTATTGAAGATAAGATATGATTTGATTTTTCTTGATATGTGTGGATAAATTAAGATATTTAGTTATTTTCATACTTTAACAATATCTTATTCGATTTTAAGTTGATTTTTGGATTTGTTAAGATTTAAATTTAGTTCTTTTTATTACAAAGATATCAAGATATATTTGTTGTATATCTTAATAGATTTGATATGTGTTTTTTAGATTAAATCTCCTAGTTATATTAGACTTTTATTTTCACCCTATAAATAAGGCTTTATACTTTCGTTTGTTATTCAGTTAAGTTTATTTTTTCAATTATGAAAGCTCCTAAATTTATGTGGATTACCTTGGAATTCCCTATCAGACTTATCAAACGAACTTACGCATTTGTTTGTGGCATCTTCACTATATCCATCATTATTAGTTCTTCTCATTATTGGGGTGTATAGAGAGCAATCTGGAAAACGTTACTTGGAGGGTCGTAATTGAGTGTTGGTTTCTATCGTATCAAATCATTTCCGGGTTGCATTTCTAAATTCCTGTGCTACAATTCTTAGTCCTTCAACGAGAATTGTATCAGATGTAGACTTTGATCATTATGGGGTTTGATTATATTTTCGTGGGTTTGATACTTGATAGTTTTCTTTTTTTTAAAAAGTACATGTATATATAGAATTTCGAAAATTTCATAAACTCTGCCATTGTTGTTCCCGATCTAAGAACATTGTACTTAAGCATTTACTTATGATCAAAAGTTGTAGTTCCAATTATTTATCATAAAATTTTCATTTACTCAATTTGAATGTCTAATGAGCATATAGTTGATAGTTTTACTCTTTCCTAATGAGCACAATTCTGTTAGATTTCAATTCTAATAAGCATTAATGCAACAGATAGTAAGAACTCAAGAATGAAGCAATTTCCGAGATTTGTTTCTCTACAAACTTTAATTTAATTTGATTTTCTTCTTTTATATGGAAATGGGGTGGCTGCATACTAGTTTGGATGGTACCTCCGCAAAATTCGGTTGTTGCGACCCTACCGGTCCCCATATAGCTCTGCCACTGTCGTTTTTTATCTTATAAAACTGTTATTAAGTATTTTGTTTATGATCAATTGATCATAAGTTTGAGTGGTAAAAATTGTTATAGTTCCAATTATTTATCATAAAATTTTCATTTATTTTATTTGAATGTCTAATGAGCACAAACTTCATAGTTTTACTCTTTCCTAATGAGCCCAATTCAATTAGTTTTCAATTCTAATAAACATTAATATAACAGATAGTATGAACTCAAGAATGAAGCAATTTCCAGAATTTGTTTACTTGAATACAAACTTCATTTAATTTGATTTTCTTCTTTTATATGGAAATGGGGTGGTGGCATATTAGTTTGGATGGTCAAGAATGAGTGCTGCACAAAGCACGAACGCAATGATTTGTATAATTGTAATTGGAGAATAAAATCTTCTTATTTAGATAAGCATCATCCCTTATTGTATTGCCATTAACTCTCCAAAAGGAGAAGTTTCAAGCTTTCTTCCTATAAATAATACAAAAATCATTGTAACAATATTCAACCCATCAAAAGTGAGTTTTCAACTTTGTTCAATTATGTAATCATTAATCCATTATACCATTTATATTTATTATTATTGTTTTTGCCTTTGAAGGGGCTCTCTCTCGCTCTAATAATGGAACTGGAAGAAAAGGAGAAGGTACATGTAAATTATCCACATTTGGTTTTCGAATAAGCTTATCAAGTAGAGGGGCTTTTTATGATACCTCAAAATGAATTGTCGCCATTTTTAAATTGTGATCAAATAATGGCGAAGTGTAACACATGCATATGAGAATAAAAACTCTCCCACCTAGGTTATTTCCTTTCTAAAATTGCCTAAGAACGGTAATCTCCAACTCAACACAATAATCCAACACAAACTTAACATGCAATAAATGAATTGGATGAATCCATTTCAAATACGGATTGAATCCACATAAGCCAATTAAAATTTGGATTAATTTTGGATTGACCCAAATAATCCAATTAATCAATTTATTAATGTTATATTCTATCATATTATATTTGTGATTTCATGTTGAACAAATCATGTTTATTAAGGTTAAATATTTAGTGAAAACCTTAAATAGCATATTTGACTATATTAAAACCTTAAATAGCCAAGATTATATACACATTCAAAATTAGCCATTTTTTTAAAATACCCCTACTTATATAATAACATCTTTTACAATTTAAAATATTTGTATGAAATCACAAATACATTATAAACATAATTATCAAGTGGCAAACAATATATTCAATTTTTTATTTATATTAAAATAATTTTGAAACAATTCAAATTATTTTTAAAAAATAATTAAAAATAAAATAAACCCTCCCAACGAGCATTTATAATTGTAGAAAGAATTATATTTAGATCGCAAATGCAAACTTAATGGACGAACATAGCCATAAATTATGATCTCAAATGATAAATTAAAGAAGAAGAATGCAAATGCAGAAAATTAATGGAACATGGCCAAAAATGAAAAATACTCACGGAATTTATTTAAATCGAAAATAGTGAATGTGGATTTTTTATTTCATTATTATTCCTAAATTTTCTGAATTTTTCATTATTATATTTCCTAAGTCATTTCTGGAAATTTTCATTAATTATTGGAGATATTGCATTTCAAATAGTAGGTCAAATATAGGAGGTTTATTGGGAAGTTCACATATTTTTTTCGCGTACATAATATTAGGCATTTAAAATTTTAAGATAAATAAAATTGCTATTTAGATATTTTTTTACTAAATATTTCACTATAATTAAATGGATCATTTTGGATCACTTTTAGATTGACATAAAAATAAAATTGACTTTTCTGACCTAAAAAAAAATAAACGGTTAGAATTCAGATTGGCATGTTACACTTTACTATAAAGTCGCGACCCGACCTAGTTGCCACCACTAAATGTTGCATACAAGTTGAATCATTTGCCAATAATATTTAACCAAGTGATGATAAGTAATTACGGATGGGAATAGATCACAGATTATTCAACTATAACATGGTTAACAATGAATCATGGATATCGAATAACTTTTCATCTGGAGCTAGGGATAGGGCATCAATAACTATGTGAACAGGCATAGATATGTATGACAAACACAAAAAATGCAACAATTTTCAAGCGAGTAAAATCGCAAAATGGGGCAGCATGAAATATGTCAAAGCTGCAGTATGGCACTACGAAGCATCTAAATATGTAGAAGAGGGTGGAGTTCATGAGATGAAAGGCGCATTTTAGATTCAGGCTAGTAAAGAGAGATGATCAAACCAACGAGACATAGACCAAGCTTCTAATTTATTACAAACTGTAACTTCTCTTATCATCAAATCAATCTCCGGGCTTCATAAGATCCCCACTGCTGGAACCCAACTTTCCCTACCCCAAGAAGATAATACAGCAGTTCTAACAAAATGAAAGATCAACAACAAGTAGAATTGTTATACTACAATTGGAAGTCAAGTTGTACCATGTTGCGATAATAAAGTATACCTGTAAGCAATGCGTGTGTATCACAACTGCCATAACAATAGATAAGTATACTAAAGCTCAAAATTGAAGAAATCAGCAAATAGACATCTTAATTAGCAGATTAAGTTTTTATTTGACGATCGGGTACAACAAAACTGGGTAGAATTTTAAATTCTGAGAGTTCATACTTGTCCCATGATAATAAAACAACGCAGCGATTATAGGCACACCAGTAGGTCTCACCAAAATGATAAAGGAGTAGCTACTAATATATTCCAAAACAAAGCTGAATATGCAACTTATAGCCAGAAAAACGTGGTTTGTCCAACATACTTGGCGATGGAGCCACCAATCATGACTGATGTAATCATGCAAGATAAGTAAACAAACCAATTAAAAGTACCTCATTATTGACATAAGATTAAGATAACACATAATATCTTACTAACCTGAAATTCCCCTGTAATCATCATTTGTACTCAAAAGATGGTGGATTTGGAGCATCAAAGCTCTCCAAAACCTTCGTCTTGCTTCCATCGCTAGGAACCGTATCATTCTTCCCACCAAAAAGACTTCCAAACCATGAAGATGATGACTCTGATGATGGTGGAGACGTAGATGAAGATCCCGCACCTATGCTCTCAACACCTACAAAAGATTGAGAAGGAATTTGCCCTGTCGGATATCCTGGCACACTAGGAACAGGCTCATCCATCGGAGGTAAGCCCTGTTGTGCGCTCATAACTTTATTCAACATTATCCCAGCACCCTCAATCAAACCAAGTAAAACACCGCCAAATAATGCTGACCGAGAAGCAGCACCTAATCCCCGACGCATCTGCAGAAAGCCTCCAGTAGCTGGACCTGCTATGATTGAGTTCCAAGGATCCTCCTCCAGTCGCAAGTATACCATTGTACAGCCGAAAGTGGAAAAGAGCCCACCCCATACTGCAAAACTACCACCAACACGAGGTGCATTCATGCGAACAGCTTGGGAACCCCCGACCAAATGCGCACCTTTAGGTGAGTTATAGATTCCCTTCAAGAAATGTTATGCTGCACCACCAACAGCACACCACTAAGGCAAGAAATGTTTCTTGCAGAAGATACGAAAATTCAAAATTTTTTTTTTCCAGTTGTTTGTACGCCTTAGCATTTTATGCTAGGTGGCATTTCTTAAAATCTTAAGAAATGATCATAGTGGGTGCCCTTATGAGCTTTCGTTATGGGGTTGATCTGATGAGCTGTCATACATAGTTATATTTCTCATCCTCTCTCATGTCAGATAGAAGGTAGTCAAACTATACACTTGCTGAAGAGGCTCAGGGCTAGTTGCTCAAGAATGATAACCATTTAAAGGTATAGATAGCATAGAAAATAGAAATCGAGTGCTGTAATAGCCAATATATATATATATATATTTGAATGGACTGTTTAAACAAAGGATAATTCGAGGGGTGCAAATTACCAATTACCTTAAATATTACTTCTGCTACAAATAATCGTATAAATATTATAAGTTTTAGGATAGCTCACAAAAATGAAATCAACTTCTACAAATTTGCACTCAAATAAACAAAGATGCATCATATAAGTTTTTACACAGTAATCATGAATTTAAACACATCAACACTGTCAACTAAAACAATCTAATCGCAATATTTTACTCCTCTTTAACATACTAAAATTGGAGATATTTTAGCATAGTAAAATTAAAACATCACTGAATTTCACAAATTGAAATTTGAATAAGTCACCATCAAAAGTACCAACACCATGTTCAACCATGTCTCGTTAGTATGGGAAGCATGTATCGAAAAGCCTTCTAAATTCTAACCTCCTCAACTTAAGTTCTAACTTTCTCAACTTTCTCTTACCGCTTCTTCCTTCCACCCTTTCCAGCTTTAGATGATCCGGCAGCAGAGGATGTTGCAGGCTCTTGTTTCTTTGTTCGACCTGGGTGTCTAGGAACCAACTCTGCAACATTTACCATGAGTTGCTTCCCTGCACCGTAACCAAAAAAAAAAAAAAAAAAACTAATTTAGGAAAATCCAAAACCATAATAAGAGCATTACTTTGAAAGCCCACAGCAGGAATTCCTACACAAAGAGCTATAAATAAAGGTGTAGCTTAAGATATTTAATTTAAATAAATACCCAATCAAAATAATCATCTCACAGACTTGCAAGGTGCACCCAAATGCCCAATCAAAAAAATATGAGCAGCCAAAGAAAAAATAAAATATCATCCAAAATCACAAGAATAAATAAAAGCAAAGAAAAGAACAAAATTGTAAGTGGGCGGCGAGCAGCAGCGGGCAACGACTGACGAGACGGCAGCAACAAGCGACGTGCAGGGAAGGGGTTGCGGGCGCGGCGAGGCTGAGGGTGGGTGCGGTGGAGGGAGAGGAAGGGCGGGTGTAGCGCGGCAGAGGGAGTAAGAGTGTGGGAGGCTGGAGCAGCGCGGCGAAGAATAAAGTGTACGGGAGAGAAAGATTAAGGTTTTCAATTATAGAACCGCTTTTTGTCGCTCAGCGCTTTCGTAGCTTTTGCTCGCTTCAGGTACGCACAGCGCTTCAGCCGTAAAAAAACGTTCGGGCTGATTTCGAAGCGCGCTTTTTAAAAGACAGTATGGACATAGTAATTATCAAGTTTAGCTCAAACCCCTATACCAAGCTATTATTCATCCTGACAATTGAAATCAAGATCGAGAAAAACAATCCTCCTATAGTTCATTCATATTAGAAATCAAAATTGCAGCAAAAACACAGACGAAATATGAATAGGGAATACTTACTTGAAGTGACAGCTGGGTTGTAGAAGCTGCCATCATCCCTTTTCAACAACACTCTCACTCTACCTCTTTGCATAAAATCCCGAGGGTATGCCTTTTCACTCTAGTATGAGTTTAAAAATAATCCAATTCAAACCCTGAGAGAAAAACTAACCCCCCCCCCCCAAAAAAAAAATAATAAAATTAAAAAATAAATCCAGGATACCTCGATTGCGCAGGGGATTTTCAGGTGGTTGATGCAATCATATATTTCCGAGCATGTCGGGTTTTCACAAGCTTTGCTGGCATTGATTCTCCGTCCCTCGGCGAGGGTTTTCTTTGAATTAATGTAAACTGGGTAAATGATCACCCATTTTTTGATATTCTGCATATCGACATCCATAACTTTGTCCTACAATAGTGTAATTAAAGTAAATCACTTCACCAATATAGCAGAAGATCTTGAGCATAACATTTTCTTCGATGAACTTACTAAACCTAATCAATGATCGACCGTTTTGAGCTTAATATTCCCTTAAATAACATGCCTGGCAATTTTTTGTGCCTTTCTATAATTTCTCCATCAAAATCTACTCCCGCAAATAATCGAGTTCTACTTTTATTCAAATTATTAACAGAAAGAGTCATCCAGCCCCACACATCCAATTTTTCTGAATTCCAACGTTGTCCAAAAATCTCCAATAGTAAACATACACCAGACTTCAATGATTTGATTTCGCGATTGGAAAAACAGGGGGAGAGAGAGTCAAAGAATAAAAACATAATTATGGACTCCATTTGCAACCACAATTTCAAACATCTGGATTTCCAAAATTCATTCGAAAATAAAAACTTAATGAACAATTCTACCACAAAGAATAAGTGAGGTTGCACATATATCCAAACTCTAGATGTGTCTTTATTATTCCTAAACTATTAAAAAATATAATAAAATCTATCATCCGAAAAAATCTTTCAACGGCAGGTTTAGAATAACAAAGTTACAATATGTTCTATATTTTATAAACTTCCTTTTCCTACACTAGTTTTACTTCTTGTGCGTTGTTTGTTCTAAGTTAAGAATCCTAGAGTGAATATGCCAAAAAGAAAATCTGATGATTAATTTAATTTATTTTCGATTAGTTTAGGAATCGATGAGCAATTTCGCCTATTGTATAGGATATAACAGATCATTAATCGTACAAGAACAATTAGATTCAAATTCTCAGGCCAAACAATTCGGTGAATCAATAAACATTATTATCTACAAAAAATAGCATTTACTATAACATTTAAATTACAAACCCAATTCTCTAAAAATATAGAGCTAAATGAAAAACACCAACTAACAATTGGAGAGCAACAAAACCTAAGTTAACATTAATCTGTGAAGTAGAAACTGTCAAATGTTTCTCATCGAATCGATTAGTTCTCCATTAAATTAATTAGGTGCGCCGCTAAAAAAAAACAATAAAATTAGCCTTACAGTACAAAATAGTTCTAAGTGACGCACCGATGAATTCGAGAACCAAAACAAAAAGGCAGGAACGATGAAGCAAGTGAGATTTACCTCAGAAATGCGTGGTTTTGTGGACGACGCTAGAAAGAGGGAAATGCCGGTGGAGGTGTGACGGAGATTATAGAGAGAGAAAAAAAATATGCCCTTTGAAAAGTCGGGCCTATTTAGAATTTGGGTCCTTTAATAGATCTTGGGCTCAACAGCTTCAAATTTTTATGGTAGTTTTAGATTTTATAGTTTTGGAATCATATATTATTTATATTTAATTTTTAAATAGCGTATATTCATAAAATTAATATAATCTCCGTCCGGCATTATTAGTCTAGTTTAGTTTTGGCACAATAACTAATTGTACAAAGATAAGAAAAATTAGTATTTTATTATTAAGTGTAAATAAATTTACTATTTTGATAATGGAACTAATAAATGAGACGTAAAAAAGGAATATATAACTAATAGAGTGGGACATAAGGTAATATTTTATATATTTTACAAATCCAAGAAAATCGTATCATTTATCTTAATACAGTAGAAACTCTATAAATTAATACTCGATTAATTAATAAACTCTTTAAAATAATAATTTTTGTCGGTCCCGACTCGGGGATAGGGTGCTAAATTAATAATTCGCTAAAATTATAAGATAATACATTTTTTATAATTTCTATAGGTCCCATATAAAATATAAATTAATTATTTCATAAATGCGTACATATTACATGAATAATTTATGTACACTTCTTGAAAAATGACTCAATTGTCGTTTGTTTTTTGTTGAAATCAATTTCAACTTGAATCCCATCTCTAATTTTTCTTATCATTGTAAGAACTTCTGCTGTTGTCTTCTCATAACTCAGCAAGAAATTATTCAATGTGATTGCTGCTCTAATTGCCTCATTTATATACATAATATTTTTTAATGTCCATAAATTGAGACATTGAACATTAAGAATATAATTATATGAGAGATTGAAGGACTCTTCCAAATTAGGTCCTCATTTGATGTACAAAAATTAAATAGAAGTTTGAAAGGTAAGTGAATTGAATATTTTATTATAAATTAATAAAATATTAATTAATGTATAAATTAATAATTATTAATTTATAGTTTAATTAATAACTCTTTTAATTAATAAATTCTTGAGTTCCCAAGAGTATTAATTTATAGAGTTTATACTGTATGTTAGAAAAGAAAATGCATTTAATATTATTGTTTAAAAACAGTAAACTTTAGAAAAAAAATTTATATTTATTTAAACTTAAATATAAGTAATTGAATAAATTAAAGTTAAATATGAATTTATAAATATGCGTAACAAATTTCTTATACATACAAAAAAGAAAGAAATTATTGGGTATTGACCCCACAAAATTGGGGTTGAACCTCCCACAATACTCAAATTATACATCTGTCTTTGTCCACTAAATCATATTTTGAATTACATTAGAGACATTTGGATGAAATTTAAATCCATGCATTTTATTCTACAAAATCTAAAGTTTATGACCCATTAATGTTATTCTCAATTTATGTATAAAGATTATAAAAAAAAAAAAAGAAGAAGTTAGATTGTAAGTTAAAGTTGACGGTCAAAATTAAAATTTGTGTACCTAAAAATAAGTCTAGTTTATTCATAAATATAATGTGAGACTATATATTCAAAATTTAACCTAACAAAGAACTTATTATATTTAAAAAAAAAAAAAAGAATCATCATAACATAATCATGATCAAGTTTTTAACTAATCTTGGAAATTCTAACCTAGAGTAAATAAAACAACTCTTATTAAATAAATTTCAGTGTTTTTGAAAAAAAAATGTTACAAATTATATCAATTAACTTTTTATTATTATAAATTATATAGCTATAATCTTTTATAAGAACAATATGATTTTTTTTAATATTAGATAAAAGATAGATTTTAAACGGTAATATTTCATGAATTGGAAAATTTTGATATATAATTTAAATTTTTTTATGTGACTAATATTTTTCGATTACTAATCTTGTGAATTAAATAATTTAATGATGTATATGTAATGATAAAAAATATGGAGGATTAACTATAATATTTCATCTACTTTGCAGCTTTGCTGCGCATTTATATACATGGCACTTTATGGTTGGGTGCCAATATTACATTTTATTTATATTTAGATTTTATATTTAAGTAATTATTTAATAAAAAAATATACCAATATTCTTAAAAATCTATTTATAAGTAGAGCATAATACTATTAGAATTTCACCACAAAAAATTCATTCTCATTGTCATGATATTGAATATGTAATATATACTTCGTGTACTTGTATTTTAAATTTTAATGTGTTGTATTTGAATTTTGTCAAGTTATATTTTATATAGTATTAATTTTTATTTATCATATAAATTATGAGTTCTTATTCCATACACGTTATTTATTTTATAATTATAAATTTCATTTCTTTATATTATACTCCCTCCGTCCCGCTAGAATAGGCCCACTTATCGAATTTGGCGTCCCAATTAAATTGGCCCCTTTCCAAAAATGACAACTTTTTCACACACAACAATAAAATATTCATTCCACTAACTCATTCTACACTCACAACTCTTAATTTCCGTGCCGAAAAGAAAGGAGCCTATTAAAATGAGACGGAGGGAGTATTATATAAGAAAAATAATGTTTGAATTAGAATGTTAAGTTGAGATAGATCACTTATGGGAATACAAAATAATAGGTTGAAAAATGTGTAGAAGATGAAAGATAGATGAATATTTTATAAAATGGTTGTGTCAATAGCAGCCACTAATAAGTGATGAGGATAGAGGATAGTCTTAGAGTTTGTAACTTTTGGGACATTGATAAAATTGAAATGATACAGAGAAGATTAGCATGGCATGGTCCAATTTTATTTTTTTTTGCTTTATTTCCGCTATTATGTTATTATTTTTTATTTAGTGTATGTTGAGCTCCAAAATGATCCCATCGAATGACTCGAGTCGCTAATCGATATGCTTCTCAAGCAAAATAGTCGAACCAACCCGATCGGCAAACACTCGAAGCATATGATAAAGTAAATAAGGACAAGAAAAAAGAGGCAAATTAGGCAGGATTTGACCAAATCAATTGTAGAACTAAGAAGAAAGAACTTATTCGTGTTACGACTAAAGTCGTTTTCCTTGTAAATATATAATTACTCCCCTATAAATAATAGGACACTTATTGTAAAGAGGTAGACAATTCCCCCAAACACTGAATAAGAAAAACCATATTGCAACCATCTGTTTTGAGTATTCTTCCATTGTTAATTATTTTCTTTTGAGATTCTCCCATTAACAATTGGAGCTGTCTGTAGGAAATGGAGAATCAATTTAGTGCACAACAACATGACCAATGTCGTGAAAACATCGATAGTGCAAATTCAACAAGGTTTATGGCTCAATTCAAGGTGACATGCGATGGATGTAGGAGGTGATGGAGCTCCTCTAGGAACAAAACCATCGTGCAACCTTTGATGTCGATTGGCTACAGGCTCAATTAGCCCTATTCCAGAACCGAGAAAATCGAGGGATTGAGGACACTAGCCTAGAACAATATAGTACATGACAACCGGAGAACTAACGTTGCTCTTCCAATCACCGCTTACACGACGAAGAGCAGGATGATCGTGTCAAAATACTTGCAACCCAGCTTAAAGAAATAACGAGGTTGCTGACTGCCATACCGAGAATGCCACCCCCTCCAGTAGCAGCATCAGAAGGAAGTCATGTCGATTCTCCTTTTATTCGGAGAATTGCGAGTGTTCAAATTTTGGCTAGGTTCACAATTCTTGCGATCAAGACCTACGATAAAACGACGGACCCAGACGAATTTGTGACCTTATAAAAATTCAAGATACAGACCGCCTCAATCCTAGAGGTAGTGCGAGAGTCTTGCATGTGCAAGAGTTTTGGAGCAGCCTCGAAGGGCCTGCGATGCAATGGTTCATGCTTCTCTGGATTGGAAGCATCACCTCTTTCGCAAAATTACAAAGGTTGTTTTCACAGCAATTCTCTAGCAGCAAGAGGATCCCAAAGCGATCAGATGATCTTTACTTGATCGTGCAGAAAGACAATGAATCACTTCAACACTTCATGAAGCGATTCAATGAAGCGAAGTTCGCTGTCCCAATTGCTATGAGGAAACAACCGTATCGGCTTTCAAGAAAGGACTGAAATGGAGTTCAAACCTCTTCTAGAAATTGGTAAAGTATCCTTGTTCGACTTATTCCGAGATTATGGCGAGGGCAGAAGCCCAAATAAGGTAGGAGACTAAAGAAGAAAATTTTGAGAAAAGAGTAGCTACCCCCCCCCCCCCGATTAGAGAAAGGTTGAGAGGGTCGATCGAGCCATTTTAAACACTATCCTCCTTGAATGAAGCGCAGGCAAACCGACTCCTAGCAAGTAGCTCAATCTGCCCCACGATCTGCGCGCAAATCCCATGGTGACGATCCAGGAAATGATGGCATTAGGGATCAAGTCAGATGGCCGGCAAGGCACTAGGCAATACAAACCGAAAGGCGCCTGGGGAATACTGTGCCTTTCACTAAGGTTATGGACACGAAACCATTAAATGCAGGGACTTCCTTCGAGAAATCCAGAGGCTCCTTGATCAAGGGCATCTCCTGTTGGGTTTTGTATACTTAAAACATTTATTGCAGTGTGTATACATTTGACTTATCTCATATCTGTAAACAAACATACTTGAGAGAATAATGGAATCCTCTTATCTCGTTGATAGGGAGTCATACGACGTGTAGGAGATCGCAAAAGACTGTATGGATCATTTGACCTAGCGAGATA
This sequence comes from Plectranthus barbatus, assembly GCA_026898455.1. Taxonomy (NCBI): domain Eukaryota; kingdom Viridiplantae; phylum Streptophyta; class Magnoliopsida; order Lamiales; family Lamiaceae; genus Plectranthus; species Plectranthus barbatus. The sequence goes on from JAPKLW010000446.1 coordinate 206,062, forward strand.
TAAACATTGTTATCATAGCCGAGACAATATTGAGGATTAGTCTGTCGGTGTAGGCTGCAACATAGTCAAAAATAAGTGATTTTCCATGATCACTTAATATGTTGGTACATGTGGTTGCGTATTGATTGGACCATAGTGAGATGTGTTCTTTTGTCTCACTTAAGAAGAAACAAGATCTCACGACTTGGTTGAGCTGAATCCTAACGAAGGTTCAGAAGTATGCATAAGTTGTATGTCACTTTGACTTGCCATGGTGGAGAGTCTATTTAACGTACTCGTATATCCGCATCTTGGGTCACAACAGTTTGTGTAGAACATTATGATGACTAGAGTTAGATTACCATATCCGAGTATTAGGATGGGGGCATTCCCTGAAGAGCTCAATAAGATTCGCCGTGCTGAAGTCCTACATGTTAATTAAGTTCAAGCATAAATGATAATGTTTAAGTGGTCTTACTCAGGATAATAAGATATTAATTAATTATGTGAAGCTTGTCAGAAGGTCTAATTAATTAATGAATGTCCAGTAACCTTAAATATGAGGATTCACTGAGTTGAGGCAACCTATTCTCATAACATGGTAATAAAGGGGTAGGTCGGTATTAATTCTCTGGTGGAATGAATGAATGTTGATTAATTAATTATGTCCTGGGTTGTGGACATGGAAATTAATTACTCCATCCATCCCAACTCCCAAGTAAATAGTCCTCTTTGTCCAGGCACGATAACCAAGGTTTGTGAGTAGTAGTGAAATGAATATTTTATTGATGAGTGTGAAAAACTTGTCATTTTAGGAAAGTGGACAAATATCGCAGGACAGACGAAAAAAGAATAGTGGAATATTTATGCGGGACGGAGGGAATAACTCATAGACCCGATTTATTATTTGCATCAGGTCCCAGGTCTGGCCCAATAAACTGCTTAAGGGAGCCCATTAGGGTTTTAACCCTAGTATTATAAATAACTCATTTTCTTCTCATATTTCATAAATTAAGTCACAACAACTGAAACCATAGAGGATTGAGAATGTGGGAGGCACCAACTACTTTCGTGGGAGGAGAAATTTTGACTCTATCCGGAGCAGTGCAATCTCGTGGAATCCTCACCAGTAGCGAGATTGGAAAAGCGAAGGGATACAGATCTGAAGACCTGATCTGGAAAACATGATTTTTTTAAATTTCAATTCGAGTTCTTGAATTAAATTGTAGCATATTTAATTCTATTTCTGCATATTTGAATTGTACGCATGGTGGAATCGAATATGGATTCAACGGGAATCAGATTCAGACTCTACAAATCAAAAGGTAACCCTAAAACCATCGCATTAATTTCATAGGAGCATGCATAGGGTTTTCTATCGAATGATAATTGTTTTCAACATCCATGAACGGTCTGGATTATATGGATTATGTGATTCGGTTCACAGTGTAAAAATCCCTACATCTCCGACATCTTCAAGATGCTCCGCGAAAAGAAAACACGTGGTGAAGAAGCAAGGGCAAGGGGGCTCCGGACCTCCAATTGTGGGACCCTCACGAAATGCCTACAAGCGATATTGCAGTGAGGCGAGGAACGTAAATTCATTTTGGTTGGCTTTCACCAGAAGAAATCACCTTTGGACCAGAAGACTCCGAGGGAGTGCAACACCCACATGACAATGTCTTGGTGATCAAACTACTCACCGCCAACTGTCAAGTTAAAATGATACTTGTCGACAACAGGGCATCCTCGAACTTAATATTTTTGAAAGCTTTCAGGGGTATGGGAATACCAGAGAAAAACTTACTCTCGAGCACAACCCAGTTGGGGTGGTTCAGCGGCGAGCAACTCACCCTAATTGGAGAAGTATACCTACCAATCTACTCCGAAGGAGTGAACTTATAAGTACGATTCCAGATTGTCAATGCGGACTCCTGCTACATCACTATCATGGGTTGACATTGGATTTATGAGCTGCAGGTTGTTCCTTCCTCCTTCCACCAAGTGATCAAACTCCCGACACCTTGGGGAGTTCGATCTATAAAAGGATAGCAACACATCGTGAGGGACTGCTATGCAATTACCATTCACACTATGGTGCCATCGAAGAGGTTGATGAAATTGAGGAGGTCATGCTCGATGAGAAGGAAAACTCGAGGTTCACTACCATCGTGAAAAATCTATCACCACCTTTCCGAGAGAGATTGATCTCCTTCTTTTGAGAAAGGTGAGCCACCTTTGCGCTTGGACATGGGGACATGCATGACTCGACCTATCGATCATTTCGCATCGGTTGCAGGTCAACCTATTATTCAAGCCTGTGCATTAGAAGAAAAGGCACTTTGCCCCCGAGAAGAACATCGGTATCGCAGAAGATGTGCAAAATCTTCTGAGAGTCAGTTTTGTCAGAGAAGTCAAATATCCCGAGTTGCTCGCCAATATGGTAATAGTGAAGAAGACGGAGAATGGGAAGAACCGAGTCTGTGTGGACTACACCGATCTGAAAAAAGCTTGCCCTAAAGACCATCTTCCCCTGCCCCATATAGATCGACTCATCGATGCTACAGCCAGGTACGGTGCAATAACTTTTATAGATGCTTTCTCAGGTTACAATGTATCCACCAGATCAGGTAAAGACAACATTTATGACCGACCAATGGATATATTGCTACAAGGTGATGCCCTTCGGTCTAAAGAACGCAGGCTCAACCTATCAGAAACTCATAAACAAGATGTCTGCACCACTTATTGGCCAAACTATGGATGTATATATTGATGATATGTTGGTCAAGTCGTCCAACATGGACGAGCACCTCGCCCACTTATATGAGACGTTCTCGATCCTGGATGAGTTCAATATGAAGCTAAATCCTACCAAATACCTGTTCGGAGTAACCTCGGGAAAATTCCTTTGATATGTAGTGAGCAGAAGGGGGATCAAAGCAGATCCAAGTCAGATCAAAGTTATACAAGAGATCGAATCTCCGAGCTCGACCAAGGACGTATAGAGGATGATTGGGAAACTAGTGGCTCTAAGTCGGTTCGTGGCTCGATACTCTGATCGAACTAGTCATTTCTTTGAGTTATTGAAGAAAGCAAAGTGGTTCGAATGGACAACGGAGTGCGACGAGGCCCTAAAGTCGCTTAAAATATACCTATCAACAACACCAGTTATGTCAAAACCATTGCCTGGGAAAATTCCACAACTTTGCCTAGTCGTATTTAAACAATCTATTAGCGCGGAATTGGTTAGAGAATAAGGAAAATCACAACATCCTATGTATTATGTGAGTCGGATCTTGCTCGATGCCAAAACCAGATACTTGGTGCTAGAGAAGCTGGTCCTCGCTCTGGTTATGGCCTCAAGAAAACTTCGACCATATTTCGAATCCTAATAAATTATGGTAATATCAAGCTTCCCAATTTGGAATGTTCCTTCAAAACCGGATCTATTGGGGTGAATGATGAAATGGGTAGTTGAGCTGCGGGCTTTGGATTGCAGTTAGAGCCTCGAACCACTATCAAATCCCATATTTTGGCAGACTTCATTGCAGATTACTCCCCAGAATTACATTTGCAAACCGAAATCAAGTTGGCTTCGCAAGACAACTTTGTAGAACTTTGGAGCTTACACGTCAACGGCTCCAGTAATTCTAAGGGGGCTAGAGCATGGTATACCTTATCCCCGGAAAGGGCAATCTACGAGAGGGCCATCCGATTTAAATTTCAAGCTACCAACAATGAAGAAGAATACGAAGCTTTAATCGCAGGCCTCCAACTCGTGATCGATCTCAAAGTAAAGTAACTCTGGGTTGAGTTAGACTCCCAACTTATTGTTAATCAATTCTCGGGGGATTCTAAGCTAAAGACTACCAAAAGATAGCATACCCTAAACCCTAAACCCTAACACAGAGTTTATCCACTTAGTTCAAGCAAAGCAAAAAAAATGAAATTCCCCCTCAACAAGTGCTGGGAAATATTCCTCGATTAAACGCATAAGTAAATGCTGCAGAGGTAATATGCTAGGAATCCTAGCACCCAAATAAAATTAGCAGACATATTACTTTTTCAATTTCAATCCATTTGTTTTCAGATGTGTTGAATACACAAATAGTGTATTTCAACTAAGAAACACGGTGAAAATCAGAGATTGACAATGAGAGGTTGTCTCTTTCTGATCAATTTTCATTCATATGATATATCAATTATAAGTACAATGAAAAATGATTAGACTGAGACAAAATTAGAGCTAGCAGAAAAAACTATACCAGAGGAACGGAGGAACTCAGGAGTCTGGAGCAGGTTTCTTCATCTTGTCAAATTCATCGAATTTGTTTGAGGCTAGCTCCACGAATTTGTCTAGAAGCTCCTTAGCAGATGCACGTTCAGCGGCCTCTGTTTCCAGATCATTGGCCAACCGCTCATTCTCTTCTTCGAGCATCTTGATTTTCGCTTCTGTTTCCTTCTGTTTGAGCTCAGCTTCTTTCCGTTTGAATTCTTCACGAATTCTCCTTTGTTCTTCTTTTGCAGCTTCAAGAATTCTCCTCTGTTCTTCTTTAGCAGCGACTCTTGCTTCCTTCGCTTTCTTCCTCTCAACAGCTTCAGCAGCCCTTCTTTCTTCCCCCTCTTTGATTGCATCCAAAAGTCTGGAAGAAAAAGAGTTCACCTTGGAATCCACTCGTTGTTTATGCTCTGCTACGTCTGTCTTTATTTCTTGTACAGAGTCCTTGACAAAGGAAATGTTGGACTCGACTGTGTCCACCCTGGCCGTCATGGTATCAACGTTGGATTTGACTACCGCAATTTCCCTTCGTATATCCGTGGCTTCAATCACCATTCTCTCAGATATAGTAGACACCGCGCTTTGAACGACCATTTGAACAACGGAGTCTAGATATGTTGGAAGATGTAGCGTGCTAATCGGAGTAGCAAGGAAGGATGAGGTAGTAGGAATGATGACTGCTTGACTCCTAGCAGTGGAGGTGGAGATTTCCTCCATGACTACCTCTGTCCTTTCTGTGTTAGCGATTTCTCTTTGATCAAAGGTGACTAGCAAATGTATTGTCTCCTCGATCCCTCTTTGAAACTCTGCTTCAACAGCAGTGTTGACTAGCAGATGTATTTCCTCCTCAATTCGTTTTTGAAACTCTGCTTCAGCAGCAGTGTTCTCAGCTTCCTCGAGTTTCCGTGCTTCTGCTAGAGAGAATGCTAACATGTAGGCTTGCAATTCCTCTTCTTTGTCCTGATAGGCGACAATCTCGAACGTTTGAAATTTGTATTCTAGTGCTGCAGCCAACCGGGCTTGATGCAATAATTCTTCGAGCATAGGGAGTTCTGCTTGGTATTTCTTGTATGCGGCAGCAGCTTCGGCTTGTCGTTTTGAGAGTTGTATGTGTCCAACAGATGATTCGTCGGGAGCAAAAGTTGATTGTGGCAGAGAACGAGGAGAGGACGTTCTCCGATGAGCTTCAATTAATTGAAGCCTTTCGCTGACCGCCTTATCAGAGTACTGCTTTGTGCATGGAGATTGATCCATCCATTCGTTCGCCCACAATTCTTCATGCCTCCAAAATTTGATTCCTTTCCAAGCCATCATAATCTCTCTTTCCTCCATACCAAGTTCATGAGAGATGTAGTCATACTTCTTCCATCGTCTGAACTCTTCTCCCAATTTCATCCCTTCAGAAGTATCTTCTTTCAATACGCCAGCAAATACACCTTTTATGTCCTCCTCAACCATCAGGGACACGAATTTATCAATTTCTTGACCTAGCAAATCAAATTCAGGATTTGCTTTACTTCTCGTGACTGATAAACGAAGTGGATCCATGCCTTTAGAGGAGATTAACGTCAGAGTTTTAGCATCATATATCCCTGTGGATTCTTTGTCAGAGATGACATTAGGAAGATCTTCTATATGAGGAACTTCATCAGGAATCACTTCCTCACATCTGGTAGATGATTCTTCAACAGCAGTCATGTATTCAATCTGCTCAGCAAATTCATTTCTATCATCGCTTTCCTTTTCTTCAATTCCAGAAGGTCCTGCTTCTGGATTTTCTGGTAATCTCCTGGAAAAGTCTTGAAAAGAAGTTTCCTCATCTGAACTGCTGTCGAGGGCCACAATTGACTTTACTTCACTGAATCTGCCTTTGTGAATTGCCTTGTCAAGCTCTTCATCTGACATAGCATCTTGTGAGGATATGATAGCTCCTTCACTGCTGACTGGGGGAATGGGAACAGAGATCCTTCCGTCTACAATGCCTTTCCCTTTCTTGGCAGCTTGTTCTTCCATCAGTGCCTGTTGAGCGGCTCTCTTCTGAGCCTTAAATTCTTCAGCGGCTGACTTGATTCGTTCGAAATTTCTATCTCTTCCTTCGAACATCATTTCATTGATGAATTTCATATATTCTTTCTTCTCGAGCTCTTTCAGTTCAACTACGCGCTGTCTTTTAGTTTTTCGTCCTCCCTGAGTATGCTCTTCTTTGGTTCTGGAAGACCTGGGAATGTATTCTGGATTACTTTCAGCAGTGTCCTCTGTTGTGTCTTTAGCAGACACCTTCTCTTCTAAAATATCAGCAACATCCTTTGCAGTGGTTTCAGCAGCCTTCTTTTGTTCTTCTGCCTTCTCTGATTCTTCCTTCTCAGAAAGTAACTCCAGCCTTCTCCTGGTCTTCTTCTTCGCTTTAGGTGCAGGAGGGGTGACTTTGGTTCTCTTTTTCGTTGGAATTGGTATAGCCATAGTTCCAATAGTAGGTGGAAGTTGTTCGGCTTCCTTTGCAGCCATTATCTCATTGATTTGATCAATAGGTAAATTCCCTAATTTCTCAATTTCCTCGAGATTTTTAAAGCAATGCTCTGTCTCAGCGTTCGTTTGCAGTAGAGCAATCTCTTCAGCAGACATAGGAATGGCAGACTGTAAGATTTGAGGAGCTAAAGTGGACGCATCAGGTTTTTCAGGAGACGTGGGTTTGTCTTTGTCCACATTAGACTTCCCTGTTAACTTCCGAGGGTTTTGGCTACTCACGGGCTTGGGCTCCTTCCTTGTTGCTGGGATGTAATCTGTAGGGTTTAGACTTTCACCACGATCAACTCTTGTATTGGTGAACAATATCTCCAAGTATTTACTGATCTTTAGCCCAAAATTCACGTTCGACGAGAACGTTCCATCTACCGCTATGTGATCATTCTTTCGAGCATGTTCAGCCCATCGCTCGAAAAAGAATTCCGCCCAATTACCCTTAATGTTATCTATCAGAGCCATCATAACAGAATACTTCTTGGCAGAGAGTTCGGAGTAGGAACCAGCATCACATTGAAGCATTTTGATTACTATCTCCGCTAGAAGCTTGTACTCATCAGACAGAGTATTGATCGGCGTAGCAACCTTGAAGGCAATTGCCTGTCCTTTTTTGTCTTTCAACTCCCCTGGCTTCTTCCAAAGATTCCACCGTCGCTCCATTTCAGCATGGTCATTCATCTTGTATTGAGATATCTTGGCTCCATAATTTTGAAGCCCAAACATTCTAGACAGTAAATCAGCACTAACGTCCACAATATTTCCATAAATGCTAGTTTTGAAGGATTTTTGATCAGTGCTCATAACTGCCCTAGCATAGAATTCCGAAACCATGTGAGGGTGAAATCGAACAGGTTCAACGGAGAGATATTTTACCAAAAGTTCAGAGTCGAGTAGATCCAAGATCCACTTTGGAATATGTTTGGTGGCGAGAGGCATATATAAAATTATGTCCTTCATAATTTGCGCCAGACGCCTTTGCTCCCTTGTATGGCCTGATAATTCCTTCTTCCGGGCCAAAAAGACAAGTTTGCTATAGGGGATGGATTCATCGATATCCTCTTTCTTCTCTATGCCAGTGAAATCAGGTGCATGTCGGGCATGCAGTGGAGTACCGGCAATTTGTGGGTAAACGAAGGTGGGTGGTTGCAGTGGGGATGGCAAAATAAAATCTTCTGGGTTCAAGGTTTGGGGTGTTTCAGGATGGTTGGGTTCTGTGTTTAGTGTATTTGGAGAGTTGGGATTTGACGCCATTGTTGAGAATTTAGAGATTTAGAAACTTTCAGAGAGGGTTTTGTGAAGAAGAGAGGCGAAGGGTTTCAAAAAAATGATAGAGATTTGAATTCCATCTGGTGTATAGAAGATTTCAGAACACGAGAGGAATTTAACGGTGGGGGTTGCTCCCTTTTTTAATCTCAATCAACGGCTGGGGAATGTAGTCAAATCGTGCGAGTACGCACGTTCTCCAGAACTTGAGTGCTGGTGTCGTGGCACGACCTAATTCGTCGCCGCCGTCTGCGCACATTAAATGCACCTTTATGAAAAGCAATCTCCCGCGTCTGAATAAATTCTTCAGCAGCGCAACCGTTCGAATTCCGAGATGAGCAGTAAACATAAGTAACTATATAAATAATATGATCTTCAGATATGTTTGGTATGCCTTCTCTTCTAATTTTCTCAATCGAAAGAAAACTTCTCTCTAAATACGAAGATGAAACTAGCCCATGCTCTCTTTGTTCCGAGAAATAGAATCCCGTGTGATTCTGGTTTGTATGAAGAATATGAAGCAGATTACCAGGTGGCTGAGATGACGATGACAAGTCTTCATGCCAGCGGTTTGGGCAGATTTGTGTCCCTTACTCTGCATACGTTCCAGAGGGAGCATCTTCGGTACTTCATCCGATCGAGTGATACTGTTGGGGACTCCATTGTTGGTGTCTTCAGGAACCAGTTAGTGAGATGGACTGCTGGCACCTTCGCTTCAGAGTTCGGCCTGCCAAGGGGTCCGATTTTCGTTATGGATTATTGCAGCAATGAAATAGCCCCCGAGTGGACGTCGTGGATGAAGTGGAGAGCTTCTCCTGAGTTTGATTTCTCTCCAACTCCCTCAGCATATCGCTTGCAACCTCGGTACAGGGTCCTCTTCGAGATTGTCTGTGGCATGATCGTCGGGGAAAATCCTGATGACATGATCTTCTCTCGCGAGATATGGAAATCCATGATGGCGATTGATGATCAAGCGGAGGTCGACTGGGCGGCCTTCGTCTTTCAAAGGGTGCAGCGATGTGTCCAGAACTTCCCACATCTTCCTCTCCCCTACGGGATGCCATTAAGTTGGCTGCTAGAGCAGAGATTCCAGGATCTCACTCTAGTCCCTTCGAACCTTCGGGAGATTGATTTTTATCCATTTAGGCCCTTGCCACCTTAGCTGTAATCTCTTCTTGTCATATAAATATTTTGTAGATGAACGTATATAATGGAATGACAGAGTTTTCATTTCTCATGCTCATGTTCAATCTTCTGTGATCTTGACAAACCGCATAATATCATTCACATGCCTGAATAATAATAAAAAAACAATTTAAATCTTATAGTTTGCTGAGTAGACCTCCGTCTACAACGTTGCTAGCTTCCTAGCAGATAAGCTATCTTAGCAAATCCAAACGTTTTGCTGACTGCTCAGCAAAGGGCCAAACGCCCAAGAGTCTAGCAGACTTGCTATACTCAATAGATACGATATCTGTCAGATGAGGATTTGTTGTCAGATAAGATGATAAATCTACGATCTTTGTATGCGCGTGACATGTAGCGTATCTTCCATTCTCCGAGAAATACTTGTGGCACGTTTCAACTCGATACAATCGTCTGTACGTATCTGGTCTAATCAGATTGGCTTTCAAGGATATCTTCTTTTCTCCAAATATTATCTCATCTCCTTGAATATGATGTGGCAAGAAAAATGATGACTCAACATTTTCGAGCCGGCAAGCGTTTCCTTCTTCTGAATTCGTTACTCTTTTGAGAGATGCATCAACGTGTCCAGAGTCGGTCATGTTCAGGAAATCACAAAAGATGATATTCTCCTCGAGCCAAGTGTTGATCTGACTGTCAGGCGTCACTATTGATCTGATTAGATTTCCCATACCGTCACGACCTTCTCCCTTCTTGCGACGATTCAGATTTCAGAAGATGAATCATCACGTTCCTTTAAATATTCCCACGAAATCATAATTGCGGAGAGATTTCCGTGTCTATAAAAGGACTTCTTTGTGGCACCTATTTGGATATCACAAAAAAAAATCTTCTTCCTTTCAGAGCAAAGAAAATCCTTGAGATCATGAGTTCACCAAATAACATCCTTGACATTTCCCGAAACAACATCCTTGACGAAGCGGCCCTTTGTCTATACTATCAAGGCCGTCCTGCCGTGGCCGACATGGTCATGACGAAGGTTGATGGGACAGGGTTGAAGCAATTTGTTACAACCACTCCAAGGCACTTTCATGAAGATCTCCTTCGGGAGTTTCTCAAGGACTACAAGACTGAAAAGGACGCCATATACGGTGCCTTCCGAGGGAGGCTGATACGATGGTCACGAGAGTCCTTCTCTCAGGATTTTGGACTTCCACGAGGTCCAGTATCGGTGATGGGATACAGATCCATGGAGCCAGCATCAGAATGGACTGCGTGGAGGAAATGGTGCCTTTCTCCATGGTTTAGGTTCACGCCAACTCCTGCAGTAACCGGTCTCAGGTGCTCATATCGAGAGTTGTTCCATGTTTCCAACAACATGGTCCTGGGTGGAGATCCCAACGACATCTGCCTTACCAAGGAAGTCTGGCAAGTCATGTTGGCTTTGGACGCAGAGCTTGTCGAGGCTGGCCTCATGTTCAAGGATGTTCGAGATTGCGTCCGGTTGTATCCAGCTGTTCCTCTCCTTCATGGCATGCAGTTGAGCTGGTTGCTGGAGCAGACTTTCCCAGAATTAGCAGAGGGACCTTCTCGCCTCCTGGATTCTGACTTTTATCCGTCAATAAAATAAATTGTAGTTTCCTTTTCTTGTTGTTGAATGTAGGAAGCATCGTTGCTAAATATTAATGAACAACTTTTTCCCTTCATGATGATGTGTTAACCATGGGTGATACTTATCAACTGCTACTGCTTATTTCACCAGCAGACTATGTAGATATATCTGCTCAGCAATCTCTCTTCAAAGCAATAGTAACAATGAGTGTCACATAATTCCATTAGCGCATTAAAATCAGCATCCACAACATCTTTTTTTTTTAAAAATAAGAATTCCAGAAAGAATGAAAGTATCATTTCATTCATCCAAGGTTCCATCCAACTCCATAAGACTCAATTTGATACATAATTCCTTGAATCTTGATTCGGCTAGCGACTTCGTAAAAATGTCTGCTACCTGATCTTCAGTGCATATGTACCGAACATCGATATCCTTCTTCTCCTGATGATCTCGAATAAAGTGATGTCGAATATCAATGTGCTTTGTCCTGGAATGATGAACAGGATTCTTTGTAATGCACATGGCACTATTGTTGTCGCAGTAGATAGGCACACACTCGGGAGAAATCCCATAGTCTTGTAATTGTTGCCTTATCCATAAGATTTGTGAGCAACAACTAGCAGCGGCCACATATTCTGCTTCAGTGGTAGAGGTAGCAACAGAATGCTGCTTTTTACTAAACCAGCTAATTAACTTGTGTCCCAAAAATTGACAAGTACCGCTCGTGCTTTTCCTGTCAATCTTGCATCCTCCAAAATCAGAATCCGAATATCCACTTAGCGCAAGACTGTCCGCTCTAGGATACCAGATTCCCAGACCCTCTGTGCACTTCAAATATCGCACAATGCGTTTAGCAGTATCCAAGTGAGTCTTCTTTGGATTTGCTTGATATCTAGCACATAATCCGACGGCGAAAGATATATCCGATCTGTTAGCCGTGAGATATAGCAGCGAACCAATAATGCCTCTGTAGAGAGTTGGATTCACATCATCTCCTTCCTTCTCGAGTGCAGCAATACACGCCGTGCTTATAGGGATCCTAGACTCTTCGTCTTTTCAGGACAATATTTAGCAATCAAATCGCGTGTATACTTCTTTTGATGGATGAAAATTCCTTCACTGGATTGTTGAACTTGCAACCCAAGAAAATAAGACATCTTTCCCATCATACTCATTTGGAAATTGCTAGTCATGAGCTTTTAAAATTTATCACATAATCCTTGATTCTTAGAGCCAAAAATGATATCATCGACGTATATTTGCACCAGCAAAATACTTCCTTCATCTTCAATGCGAAAGAGAGTCTGATCAATCCTCCCTTACTGAAAACCATTCTTCAGCAAAAAAAATTGGATAGAGTTCCATACCAAGCTCTTGGTGCTTGTTTTAATCTTAGAGAGCCTTCTTGAGTCTGTACACTTGATTACCATGCTCGAACCCTGGAGGTTGCTCGACACAGACTTCCTCCTTCAGTTCACCATTTAAAAAGGCACTCTTTACGTCCATTTGCATCACGTCGAACTCATGATAAGCAGCGTACGCAAGGAATAAACGGATTGCTTCAAGTCTAGCTACTGGAGCAAATGTCTCGTCATAATCTATCCCTTCGCATTGCCTGTAGCCTTTAGCTACGAGTCTCGCCTTATTTCTGACAACTAAACCAGACTCATCCTTCTTGTTTTTGAACACCCATTTAGTGCCTATAACACTTTGATGTTCAGGTCTGTCTACCAGCTCCCACACATTGTTCCGTGTGAATTCTGCAAGTTCTTCATGCATTGCGTTCACCCAATCCGGATCTAGTAGAGCCTCTTCGACCTTTTTGGGTTCTTTGCTGGAGATATAACAGGCCAGCATAGCGTTTCCTTGTCTCGTCTTTATGGGATCATTGACATCTCCTATGATATCTTCAAGAGGATGGGCGCGCAACCATGTTGGTCTGATTGGTCTGGCCACATTTCCTTCCCCTGCGTGACCATTATCTTGTACATTGTTCTCCAGAGCACCCTCCTGGTGCTCAGCATCTGGATTGGCTTCAACTGGAATAACTGCTGCCTGATTTCCGGGAACGGAGTTCTCCTCAGCAACTCTTTCAGCAGCTGGAAACCCAGCAGCGCCTCTGCCAAGATCTTCAACAGTAGGTATCCCTTCCCCTAAAGGAACATCCCTAGCTGTCTCCTCTTCATCTTCATTAAGCATCTCTAGAATGTCTGAGTCAACAAGAATGTTGGTAGGTGTGGCCTCAGCATGATCATTTGCATCACCGGCCTGGTCAGCAGTTTGGTCCCCAGCTGAGTGCGTCTGGTTTGGATTGCAGTCATTCATAGACTTAGTCGGATCAATACGCATATTCTCGAAAGAATTTAAAAATGTATGATTATTGACATCATCAGTCTCATGATTGCTATCCTCTTTGCTTTTGTTTTCTCTGCGCACTAAAGTAGACTCATCAAAAATAACATTGCATGTTATTTCCACAATACCGGTAGTCTTGTTCAATACTCTATAACCTTTGTGAGTGGGGTGTCCATAACCAAGAAGTACACCCTCATCTGACTTAGGTGAGAAAGTATTGAGTTTAGATTTTCCGTTATTATGAATATAACATGTGGAACCGAATGCATGGAGATGAGTTATAGAGGGCTTACGACCATTGTACACTTCGTAGGGAGTTTGATTAAATCTGCCATTGATAGCACTCCTATTCTGTGTATAACATGCCGTCATGACTGCTTCCCCCCAGTACTTAGCAGGTAGTTTGGAATCAGCTAACATTGAACGAACGGCTTCCTTCAACGTCCGATTCCTTCTTTCTACTAGACCATTCTGCTGAGGAGTTCTAGCTGTGGATCTTTCGTGTGATATTCCTGCTGCAGCTAGGAATTCCTTTAGTACTCCATTACAGAACTCTGTTCCATTGTCAGAGCGAATTCTCTTTACAGTAACTTCTTTACTATTCTGTTCCTTGAGAATCAGCTCCGGTAGGATAAGTTTCACCTCATCCTTGGTCTTTAAGAGTCGTACCCATGTATACCTGGAAAAATCATCAACCACCACAAGTGTATATAGACGTTTACTTACAGTGGGTGGAGTGACTGGACCGAAGAGATCCATATGAAGTAATTCTAAGATCCTTTGTGATGTTTCTTTTTCAGGATTTGACTTAAAGGATGATTTGGTCTGCTTCCCTTGTTGCCATGCTTTGCATATTCCTTCCTTGCGGAAAGTCTCATTGGGCAGACCTATAACAAGCTTATTTTTGGCAAGGTGATTAATAGTTTTGAAATTCAAATGATTGAACCTCTTGTGCCATAGCCATGTTGTTTCTTCTTTGTTCAGGGTCAGGAAGCAAAAATGTTGTTGTCCACTTTCCCAGTCAACAACATATAGACCACCCTTGCAGATGCCTCGAAGTTTTACTTCCCCTGTAACATAGTCAGCAATAGTACAACCTGTATTGACAAATGAGACAGTGTACCCATATTGACAATCGATCGACGGGCCTTTTTCTTCTGCGTCGATCGACGAGGCAGGTCCGTCGATCGACGTGGATTCGTCTCCCGCACAGTTTTGCTCCTTTTCGCCTCCAGAATCGTCCGTAGCCATCTCGGGACCCTTGTAGCTCGTCCCAGACCTCAGAGTAATGGCTTTGACTGGCTTTTCCTTTGCGGGGTTCACCTCTATCATACTTGGCAACTGTCCAGGCTTGTGTTGATTGCCGAG
>JAPKLW010000446.1:220599-250403 GCA_026898455.1 Plectranthus barbatus
TTTCTAGCCACTCATCGTAGATAGAAATCCAAAAGAAAACATATTGTGTTGCATAAACATAAAGAACTTACAAGAAAATAAAAGGGTTTCGTGTTTTCCAAGTCTCCAAACTCTAAAAACTCTAAAATATAATTGGAAATTATAATTGGTACTGAAAAAACGATTTTACAAAGGTATTTATAGTGGTGGATGTGTATCCTATCAAATCTAGGGCTAAAGATATGAATAAATCCGAATTTAATCAGATTTTTGCCCCAGCAGAAGACCTCGCGTCGATCGCTTCTGATTCACGTCGATCGACGAGCCTCCTTGGTCTTCGTCGATCGCTTCTGATTGGCGTCTGTCAACGCAGCTTCTCGCCCCTCCTGCGCGGTCTCACGGTTTTGGCCATAACTTTCTCCTCCGAACTCCGATTGTCCCGATTCCAGTTGCGTTGGAAAGCTAACTCAAAGCATCATCCATTTCCATGTGCCAATAGCTCGAATTCCTCTTGTGGACGAAATCGTCACTGCTACTCTTACACGTCACTGCTTCCGGAAAGGATTTCTCGTGAATTTAGGCCTAAAACCCTACAAAAACACCAAAACGCGCATAATACCACCTAATATAGACTCATGCACATAATATATATATAAACTCAATAAAATTACATAATATAGTAGAAAATAATATAGATAAGCGAGTAAAATAATGAGCTTATCACCCAGCCAAACCTTATCGGAGGAGTTCAGATTAACGGAGGATAGCTGTCAAGTAGCCAGGCCGAAAGCTCACTGCCTACTTAACTGGAAAGGCGATTCCTTGTAATCTGTATACTTTTCTAGTGAAATTCTTAGCATTTCGGCTAAGGAGGGGACGTAGATCTATTTGGATCGAACCACTATAAAATCCTGTGTTCATTTACTGTTTTATCACTTTACTGTATCAAGCTGATTTGAAACCTAGCAACATAGTTGCTAGCGTATATCTGAAAACACACCTAAGTGATAACTTGAGCTAAGAAACATTTTGTAAACAACGATAAGTGTAAGTGACGAACATTTATTCCGCTGCATTTCGTGCTAAGTTGTTTTCACGACGACTCTGATATTTGAGGACCAACAATATATATATATATATATATATATATATATATATATAGAGTAGTGATCATATGAGAATAGTTTTTAGTATGAGAATGAGAATAAATCTTAGTATTTGATTTTGTGATTTCAACGCTCATGATCTATTTCACTCCGTGTGCATTTTTCCTCGATTATTCTGCAGTTTTGCAAAATTAAGGTTATTTTTGTAATTTTAGCTTTTTTTAAAATCTGAAATAGTATCTCATTAGATTTTTTATTCATTACTTCGCGCGATTTGATTTATTTTTCCTTCTTCGTTCGATTTGATTTATATTTCTTTTGTCGATCAAAATTTTTTCTTCGTTTCTCGATTTCGCATTCGTGTTCGGTCTCGACTTTGTTTATTGTGCATGAATATAGTTTTAAAAAAATTGTTTTATTCAGATCGACGTTCATTTTTACTATTCTATTGTGCATCTTTAGTGTTAACTTTGCGCATTTTTGTATCTTACAGGTTCATTTATTCCAAAGTGTGTATTCAAATCGACGCTCATTTTTACTATTATATTGTGCATCTTTAGTACTCCCTCCGTCCCAAGTAAATTGTCCACATTTCCTTTTTCGTCTGTCCCACAATATTAGTCCACTTTCCTAAAATAGCAAATTTCTCACACTCATCAATAAAATATTCATCCCACTATCACCCACTACTACTCACATGCATTGGTTATCGTGCCCGGTCAAATGTGGACAATTTGACCGGGACGGAGGTAGTATTAACTTTGTGCATTTTTGTATCTTACAGGTTCATTTATTCCAAAGTGTGTTGATGAGATGAAGCATTTTAAGGGCAGAGTTTTTAGAATTGTTGATGTTGATATTGAGTTTTATAGAGACTACACTCGTGTTGCTGCTTTGAAGATGAAGATGTTTAATTTTTTTAATTCGTATTTATGTAAAAATGAAGTAAATCGGACTAAAAATGAAGTAAATTGGGCAATAAAATGAAGTAAATCGGGCTTAAAATGCAGGTTGTTGTTTGTGTTTGAGTTTTTTTACAGTTTTAACCTTTAAAGGCTAAAACTGCAGGATATTGGGGCAAAAATGCCGCGTTTTTCAATTTGCTGAGAATGAATCATGTTCATCGATTTGATGAGATGGACGCGCGAGATCTATTCTTATTTCTCATAGTAACTCCTATTCTCACCTGATCACTACCCTATATATATATATATATATATATATATAACAGCAACATTGCTAACTATGAAACTTCTCGAGGAAATTTCAATCGCATCCCGACGTGTTTCCGCATTTAATGCAGTGGAATTTAAAAAAGCCCGCTCGAGGATCCTAACCAATTCGAATAGCCTGCCAAGTGTGCAATGTCAAATGGTACAAGCTCTTCACAACTGATTCGACCCATCTCGGATCACCTCAAGTGTGCAATATCGATCCAAGCCTTCATACACTGGGGGCTACCTTGGATGAAGCAAATTTTGTACAACTAGGGCACTCGGGGATCTCGAATCCCAACAGCATGTGCCTAGCTTTGAGTGGAAACATTGCGAGGGTCATCCTCCTAACGATTTGATCTAAAATTGTATGACCACTTGAGTTTATCTTGGAACAGATGGAACTCAGATCCATCCAATTCCACCGTACCTGCCCACGTATATTATGAAGTTAACTCCCATGCTGAGAGATTCAGGGTTGCTAGCGTAATCTTTTTGGGATCACTCCTACAAGAAAATTTCTTGGAGCCCCACCTCGTCAAGTATATCCTTTACTTTGAGGCACTTTCATTGATTGATACGAGAAAGGGTGGCAGTCGCGCCTTTCTCTTTCATATCGGAGAGCTGGTTGAAAAGGTGCAAAGAAATCCTCCAAGCTAGCTTCGGCAACAATACGACAAATGAGTGATACAAAATCCCTCTATCGCCCCCTCAGACTCACAACATGGCTCGATTGTGAGGAAAACACAAAATCCATTACATCAACCAACTGAGCAATAAGCTTCATCAAAACAAACGTGATTTTGATAAACTGGGGGGCAATTGTTGAGCCCCGAAATGATCGCAAGTAGAATCAGCAGTCCGATCAATATCAACCTAGACAAGCACTCGACCTATTCTAGCAACCGATCGAATCACCTGGTGCGAACACTCGATTCGATCTGGCGATTGAATGACTCGAGCCACTAGTCAAGATGCTTCTCAAGCAAAGCAGACGAATCAACCCGATCGGAAAACACTCGAAGCATACGATAAATCAAGTAAGGATGATGAAAATGTGGAAATTAGGTGAGATTTGACCACATCTACTCTAAAAAGAAGAAGGAAAGAACTTATTCGTCCCACGACTAAAACCGCTTTCCTTGTAAATATATAATTACTCCCCTATAAATAGGAGGACAATTATTGTAAAGAAGGATATAATTCCCTCAAAAACTGAATAAGAACCTATTGCAACTCTCTATTTTGAGTATTCTTCCATCGTTTGTTATTTTCTTCTGAGATTCACCCATCAACAGCGTATAATTTATTTAATTTTGCAATAAATTTTCTAGTTCAATTTGTGTTTATTTTTCACTTTGTAATAATTTATTAATTTTGCAGTAAATTTTTTTAAATATGCACTATTTTCCATAATTATGATATAATTATTTTTTATTTAACTTATAACTTATTTAATTTTGCAATAAATTTATTATTTCAGTGTATGTTTGTCTTTCACTTTGTAATATATATTAATGTTATTATGAGAACTTCCGACTTATTTTTTTATCATTCTATTGGAATTAAAAGTGAAACAACACTTGGATCAAATTTGAGGTTTCCAACATTTGTTTCAATTCATATAGGAATTATACACACATGAAGTTCAGGTGATTGTGTTGCAGAGTCATGATTAAAAACATAAATTAATAGTATTAATCTAATAACAACAACATTGTTCAGTCGATAACAAATTTATAAATATTAATATATTAAGAAATGCTACATGGAATAAAATGTTAAAGTTGTACAATTAGAAGAAGAAAAAAAGAATTTTTGTTTCTTCTGCAAGAGACGTTTCTTGCCTTAATGGTGGGCCCCACGCGAAGTAAGAAGTCACGTGCACCTGATGACGATATACCCGATGCACGCACAGATTGAGCGCGTGCACGCTCCAGCTGTGCGGCTAGTCGAGTTTCTGCAGCATATATTACTTTTTTATTTTTAAATTTGACCTAAGCTATTTTTTGCCAATTTTTTTAACTAAAAAATTGTTTCTTCCTTTTTTTAATAACTTTGGCCGATACTTTTATTTATTTGTTTTTTTCGGAATTTTAATTTGTTTTAATTAAAATAATATTTCAATAATTCATATTCACTTTCTTTTTTAACAATTTAACCGACACCCCTTGAATTCTTGAAAGGACACCTCGTAATTTCTTGAATGGGCACTTTTTTTCCTATAAATACATCACAATTCATTTATTAAATATTATCTTAATATCACAGTTCCTTCATACAATTATCATCATTGCTTAATTCCTAGTATTTTTTTGCTCATTTTGATTTCTTTCATATCGAACATGAGTGGCAAATGATCTTCTTCTCAAAATCCATTTACTCAAAATACTAACAATCCATCACAAAATTTCGAGCAAAGTCCATATATTCCAATGTGGAATGCATGGTCAAATAATCTAGTGCAATTTACTTCTCAACCTAGCTATCCCCAAAGTTATCCGAACAATCATTTTCAATTTTCAACTCCCCATTCCCTTTGCAATTCCATTCCCAATAAATGTATCCTACTCAAGTAGGATGCTGGAAACATGCAAGGGCTCGAACAAGATGAAAATGATGAGTCCACCGGCAAACATTTCCAACAATGGACCGCTGTGGAGAGCAAATTGCTGGCGCAATATTGGATCCATATTAGTGGTCAGAGACTCAGAAATGACCAAAGCAGCAACCAAATTTCTTAATATATTAACTGCAGAAAGCATCGAGCAAATAGATTTTTACACCCGAAGGTGGTCGATCCACAGAGACTGTGCAACGAAATATCTTGAGTAATAGCTCTTATCTTAGAACATAGAAGTTCGAGGAGATGGAAAACTGGGATTTGGTTTGAAAATTGAAAGATAATAATGCATAAAAAGTACATGTTTTGAAAACAATAATTAAAGATACAGATCCTAGGGTAGATATTCTAATCATCAACATGCAAATTCATCAACTCAACAATGGGGATAAATTCAAATTCACGTGGATTAAATTCCTTGGTTAGGCAATTAAACCCTAGATTGTTAAACTGTGACTATCTCCTCTCGGTCTCAAGAACACAAATTCAACCAATCTCTATAATTATCTAATTCAATCCTACAAATTAATTCTTTTTTTTAGACAGAAAATAATTGCATTTAATTCCTTTTTCCTTTTACCAATTTTTACCTCTCAGTCCTTCATTTGATAACTACAAACCTAGACTCAAATTCACCTCTCGGTCCTTTTTTAAATCTAGATTCGATTAATTAATCTCAAGGAATTAAACAATGTTATTGAGTTGATTTTATTCAAACATGCATCAGAAAAGAATATCAAAAGCCCTAGAACCTGTTAGGGTTTCTAGACACAAATCATGACTGAGAATAAAAAAAACATATTATTAATTACCTCAACAATTGAAGAGGAACCTTTAATGTCTTGTAAACTCCAATGCCACAATATTATAAGTAAAATAATGCGTAAAACTTAGTTAAATTCGTGCCCTAATAGAGTGATATTTATAGAGGATCCAAAATATTTAAACTGGGTATTGACCTAAATTTTCAAAAATTGCCAAAACAGGCCAAAATTCATTTTCGGGCCTTTGTGTCGATCGACAGGGAGCCTATCGATCGACACACAAGTAAGTCGAAAGCTGGGTTCTCCTCCTTGTCGATCTAGTCTCTCTGACCTCCGTGTCGATCAACACCGGGGGTGTCGATCGACATGCCTGCATGCATGTCGAGCCTCCTCTTACTGTCTTGCCTCCGATGGACATCCGACCCCTGTGTTGATCGACATGCACCGCATTGATCGACACAGTGGTAATACTTCGGGTTTTTGATTTGTATTCCAACTTGGTCGACTTCCCGTGTGTCAATCGAAGCGGCAACTCTGTGTAACTTGGCTCTTTTCATCATTTGACCTCTTTTTAGCCCTAAATACCTACAAAACTCTCCATCAAGAGCATAGCATCCTATATAATAGACTCATGCACAGAAACAACTAAAAACCTTAACTAATTGTACTGAAACAATGGAGAAAAAATGGATAAGTGAGTACAAATATGAGCTTATCAAACCCCTCAAACTTGAATACTTGATTGTCGTCAATCAAAAGAATAGGAAGAAAATAAATCTCAAGTAGTTGAAAGTGCAAAGCCTCACAAGATTCATCACAATCAAAGGATCATCAATTCACATCACACAAGCAATTTGAAAGAGATAAGAAATCCATCAGCTTCAAAAGACTCACAAGGAAGTGTATCGCTCATTCACACAAGTGTTTTGGTTTCAATGAAAGCACTCACAAAATGTATGAAGAAATTTCTACCATATGCTTGCAAAATTTCTAGAATCTCCACTGCTCAAATGTGCACACAATTTAAGAATCACAAATGACTTTGATAAGGTTGTAATGTAGGCTTTTTGTGAAGGGTAGGGAAAATTTGGCCAAGTGACTTAATCAATTGAGTTAGCTACTCTCAACAAATCAAACCACTATCTAACAATATCCACCCATCTCCTAATATTTTCAACGCTAACCAAGGCTTATTTTCTTTTCTAATTCTTTTATGCTCTTAAAAACTTTGTTTAATCATTTGAGCTTATAAGGACACAATCATTTCTCTCTCTCTCTCTCTCTCTCTCTCTCTCTTTTCAAGAGTCCAACCTTCTTTTGTACACCAATTTTGAAATTTCTTATCCACCTATAACAATTACCCTTATTTCACCCAAATCCTATAGATAGAATACAATTCACATTTTTCATAGCACTATCTCGTAGATAATATAGAACTACAATGTTTTTCTTAACTCATAGACCAAGAAATAAAAAGTAATAGGCTCAAAGGGGCTAATCAAAGGATAAAACATCACAAGGGATAGTGTTTGGGATAATTTGGCTAACAAAGACGGCCTAAGATCATTTTGTATCATTATGCACACTATGCAGTCTCGAAATAGAACAGAAGCAAGTTCTAGAGAAACTAAAACATACATGTGAATCCCACATGAACAAATATAAGGCTCAAATCTCACTTGGGTTCAAATATTTCTTCCTTAGTCAATTTCAATCCACTCAAACATCATGCAAGTTTAAGTTTCAATTAGACCCTATCATGTGGTATTCTACATTCATAGGCAATCCACCACATTTGAAATCAAATCAAACTCATCCCTAATCAATTTCAACTTGCAATCAGTTCAAATGGGTTCAATTATTCAACAATTTTCCTCATCACTATATCCATATTTTTTTATAGGCAAAATTTTAAATAAACAACACAAATCAAATAAAGTAATACAAAAGAAAGCAATAAAGGATAGTTTAGTTTGAATTTCTTGTCCATATCCCCCCAAACTTATTTCAAACTCGGAGAGTTAGAAAAAGTTTGAAAATCAGACAAGAAAAAGAACTTGTACCTGCCTGTTGATCTCAAACATCAATGTTTTTATCCACCAGAGGTATCGGCTCATCGCAATGAAGAATTGGGGCAGCTTGCACTCTGTGTCGATCTATTGGGGGTCTATCGATCGACACAGAGCCTTCCTGTCGACCCATGCCTTGGGTCGAAGTGTAACTCTGTGCTGACCTCTGTGTCGATCGAAATAGAGGTAAATCCTCCCTGATTTTTTTATTTTTTTCGAAAATAATAAAAAAATAAAGGAAAAACATAAATATGAAAATAAAGTTAAACTCACCAACGGAAATAAAAACAAAAATCGAAAAGAAAAAAAACGGGAATGGAAAAGAAAGCATGTAAAAGTTGGGTTACCTCCCAACAAGTGCTTTAGTTAACGTAGTAGCTTGACAGTACCTTCTTTTCTAAAAACCAAGGCGGGCTAGAGCGCAGTCGCCTTCCTCAAGCATCACCATGTAGACCAAGCGATCTTGAATGACAGTAGTGAGCTCGGGTGAGATGGTTTAATTCACAGTTTTGCCACCTCATTCCCTCGCTCCCATTCTCGAGCAGCTTAGTCCTCTCTTTCTTCCTCGATTTCTTCCTTTCATCTTCGAAATCCTCAATGGATGTGATTCTAAAGCACTCGGATTACTACCGGCTTCTATCGAGCTTGAATGTGATCTTCTCTTCATTGACTCGAAGCGTGATCTCCCCACCGCGGCAACCAATCAATGCGGCACTAGTATCCAGGAACTCCCTTCCCAAGATGAGGAGTGTTGTAACATCTCCCCCCAGGGACCGATGTCAGGGCTTGCAGTCCGATGCACCCCAACCACATCTCCAGTTTAGCTCCCTACCAAACCTGGAAGGTTGTTGGTAGTGGGGATCGAACACCCTCCTACCCTTTAACACCAATCCCTAAGGAGTTGATGTCATCAGTTGAGCTGCAGCTCAACTGGTTAACATAAACCCTTTGGGTTTGGTGTTAAAGGGCAGGACGAAGGTTCGATTCTCGCTGCCAACAACCAGCCAGTTATGGTAGGTGGCTATAACTGGAGAGTGGTTGGGGTGCATCGGACTGCAGGCCCTGACATCGGAACCGATGGATAGATGTTACAGGTGTGCTGCCATCTTCCTTCATGTCCAAGACCACGAAATCTGCAGGAAAAATAAGATGACCTACACGAATAAGTACATCTTCAATTATGCTTTTCGGGCGAGATACGGAGCGGTCTGCCATCTGCAATGTGATGGTGGTCGGCCTCAACTCTCCAATCTTGAGGCGCTGGAAGATGGAAAAGGGCATCAGGTTTATGTTGGCACTAGTATAGCACAACACTTTCTCGAACTCGATCCCCCCAATCTCGATTGGGATTGTGAAGGATCCTGGGTCACTCCTTTTGATTGGGATCTTCTTTTGGAGGAGAAGGCTGCATTGCTCATGAAGCTTGGCTGTTGAGTTCTCCACAAATTGCTTCTTCTCGCTCATCAGCTTGCGGAGATACTTCATGTAACATGGAATTTCGCGTAAAGCTTCAATTAGTGGCTGATTAATACTTACCTTCTTCAAGTTACTCAACAAAGCGAGAGAACTTGAAATCCTCTTTCTGCTTGGAAAAGCGTTGAGGAAAGGGCATCGGAGGTGGTTTGGCAGCTTTGGAACTTGAATTGTTGTGTTGGGACGTCCTCTGTGTCGACTGGGCAGCATCTGTGTCGATTTGTCCTCTGTGTCAACCAACAGGGGGAATGTCGGTCGACATGCCCATAGAATCCCTATCGGTCAAAATCTCCTCGTCGCTCGACATCTCTGCATCCTCCTGTCCTTTATGTCGATCGATAGGGGGTCTGTCAATCGAAACAGAGGGAAATTCAGCGGCCTGCTCCTCCTCTTCTCCCCAAACTTGTTTTGAGGCATGCTCGGATCTGTGTAGCTGGTTCCAGATCTCAGTTTAATAGTCTTGCAGTCTTTTTAGTTCTTGGGGTTGATTTTGGTGGTGCTCGACATATTTCCCGGCGTGCGTTGCGCCCCAATTGTGATAGCAATTTGACTTACATGAGTCTCAATGATCTGCACATGCTTCCCGAGCAGCCCCACCTTGTTGTTAACCCCCTTTCACCTCTTGTTCAATCTTGCCCACATGGTAGTCAAAAGCCTTGATAGATTTTACCTTATCGAGGCTTTCCTTCTTCTTCTCCAACATTTTACCATTCTGAACATCGAAGTCTGGTGGAGGGTGTTCGGCACCTTCTGGCTGGGCATAGGAAAATCCGGGATGAGCTCTTGGGTGGTAGTGTTGGTATCCCTCTTGTCGGTACTGATTTTGGTAGCCACCACAATTCTTGTAATTCACGTCATCGACGGGATCAACGTGTGCAACAGAAACACAAGCACTAGAAGTTAACTCTTCAACCTCCTCCTTGAGCTTTTCCACTTCCTTCTTCAGGGTGTCATCATCCTTCTTTTCAACTGCTCGAACTTGTGGCCTCCTTGGATTGGACCATTGTTGAGTGTGCAAGGCCATCTTCTTGAACAATTTTAGGGCTTTTTCGGGGGACTTGCTTATCAAAGAACCTCCTGCGACATTTTCAATGGACTCTTGGGTTCTTTCATTCATCCCTCTATAGAAGATGTGGGTCTGCTACTCGGTATCAACTCCATGGCCCGAGCAACTCCTCAATAGCGCATTCCATTTGCTACATGCCTCGAACAAAGACTCGTCCATCTTCTGATGGAACTGCAAGATCTCCATCTTCTTTTGGATGATGACTGATGGAGGGAAGAAAGCTGTGAGAAATTCTGCTCGGAGATCGGCCCAAGTGCGGATGCTGCTGCAATCTAGGGTTGTAAACCAGGTCCGAGCCTGATCCCAAAGTGAGAAGGGAACAAGCCAGATGGATCACATCCTGGCTGACTCTGTTCTGCTTGATGGTCTCGCACACCTCCACCAACATGCGGAGATGAATGTAGGGATCCTCCACCGCTCGGCCACCAAATTGGTTCTGTTGAACCATCTGAATCAAACCGGTCTTGAGTTCAAAGTTATTGGCAGTTATACCAACTCATTCCCGGGCTGTGGTCTGTAACTCCTTGCCATGGAATTTGGATCCTCATCATCGAAGTCCTCTTGGCTGTGCCTTTCTCTTTCTTTCCTTGCAGCCTCGAGTCTGTCTGCATCTCTTTCAGCCATGAGTTGTTTGATGATGTCCTTCATGTGGTTGACTTCTTGGACTAGAAGCAAGGCACTCCCTTGAGTTATTTGTGAGTTGGTATCCTCCAATGGTGGAATGTCTGAGAAGTCATCTTCGGTTCGGTGTTGTAGTGGATCCATGTTGATGGTTGTGCTACATTTTTCATTGTTTTTCCTCTTCCAGACTGTGGCCTCAATTTCTTCTGCCAGCCCTCGTGTTCATACAACCTGAGAAAAGAACAACAGAAAATTATCCTCTGTAACAACCAACAAGGGCTATGTCAATCGACACACAGGTCGTTTGCAGCTGTGTCGATCGAGACAGATGCAAAAACCCTAAAAATCACACGCACACAAAAACACGAAATTTAAACAGCAAAAACCAAAATAAACATGAAAATAAACAAAAACTCAGATAAAAATACAGTCTCAGTCCATCAGAACTAAAAACAAGCTAATATCTAGACAAATATGACAATCCCCGGCAACGATGCCAATTTGATAACTGCAGAAAGCAGCGAGCAAATAAATTTTTACACTCGAAGGTGTTCGATCCCACAGAGATTGTGCAACGAAATATCTTGAGTACTAGCTATAGTTCTTAGAACATAGAAGTTTGAGGAAATAAAAAATTGGGATTTGGTTTGGAAATTGAAAGATAACAATGCATAAAAAGTAAAAGTTTTGAAAAAATAACTAAAGATACAGATCCTAGGGCAGATATACTAATCATCAACATGCAAATTCATCAACTCAGCAATGGGAATAAATTTAGATTCCTGTGGATTAAATTCCTTGGGTAGGAAATTAAACCCTAGATTGTTAAACTGTGACTATCTCCTCTCGGTCTCAAAAACACAAATTCAACCAATATCGATAATTATCTAATTCAATCCTACAAATTAATTCTTCTTTTTTAGACAGAAAATAATTGCATTTAATTTCTTTTTCCTATTACCAATTTTTACCTCTCGGTCCTTCAATTGATAACTACAAACATAGACTCAAATTCATCTCTCGGTCCTTCTTTAAATCTAATTCGATTAATTAATCTCAAGGAATTATACAATGCTATTGAGTTGATTTCATTCAAACATGCATCAGAAAAGCATATCAAAAGCCCTAGAACTTGTTAGGGTTTCTAGCCACAAATCATGACTGAGAATAAAGAAAACATATTATTAATTACCTCAACAATTGAAGAGGAACCTTTAATGTCTTGTAAAATTCCAATGCCACAATATTCTAAGTAAAATAATGCATAAAACTTAGTTAAATCCATGCCCTAATAGAGTGGTATTTATAAAGAATCCAAAATATCTAAACTGGGTATTGAGTTAAAATATCAAAAATTGCCAAAACAGGCCAAAATTCCTTTTTGGGCCTCTGTGTCGATCGACAGAGAGCCTGTCGATCGACACACACGTATGTCAAAAACTGGGTTCTCCTCCCTACTGATCTAGCCTCTATGACCTCCGTGTCGATCGACACCCCCGGTGTAGATCGACATGCCTACATGCATTTTGAGCCTCCTCTTTCTGTCTTACCTCCGATCAACATCTGACCCATGTATCTCGACATGTACCACGTCGATCGACACAGAGGTAATGCTTTGGGTTTTTGGATCGTCTTCCAACTTGGTCAACTTCCCGTGTGTCAATCAAAGTGGCAACTCTGTGTAACTTGGCTCTTTTCATCATTTGACCTCTTTTTAACTCTAAATACCTGCAATACTCTCCATCAAGAGCATAGCATCCTATATAATAGACTCATGCAATGAAAAAACTAAACACCTTAACTAATTGTACTGAAACAATGGAGAAAAACATGGATAAGTGAGTACAAATATGAGCTTATGAGAATGCAAGATGGGAAAGCAAACTAGAGCATCATTCAAGAATCAAACCATCACAACAAACACTGATAGGATCCTCAATCTACTTCATATGGATCTGTTTGGACCATTCAAGACGCCTAACACTGGAGGAAAAAGATTCACTCTCATTATGGTAGATGACTACTCGAGATATACTTGGATAAGGCTGCTGAAAAGCAAGGATGAAATGAAGCTTCAACTTCCAGAGCTCATCCTTCAAGTGCAAAACAACAGAGGAGTCACTATCAAAAGAATCGGATCTGACAAGGGGACTGAGTTTTGCAACGTTCCATTGATGGACTTTTTGTGTTGATGATGGCATTGCTCATGAGAAGTCAACTCCAAGGATGCCCCAGCAGAATGGTCATGCCGAACGAAAAAACAGAACACTCAAAGAGGCAGTCAGGACTATGCTTGCTGAAGCTGACTTAAAAGAAGGTTACTGGGGAGAAGCCTTGATGATGGCGTACTATACTCAGAACAGAAGCGCAATCAACAGTCGTCATCACAAAACCCCGTACGAAGTCTTCAATGGTTGTAAGTCTTCTTTAGCTCATCTTCGTTCTTTTGGTTCTCCATGTTACATCCATAACAATGGAAAGTCTAAACTAAAAACTTTCAGTCCTAAGGAGGATGAAGGTGTGTTCCTCGGGTAGGACATCCTTCATACAAGGGATACAGAGTACTCTACAAAACCACCAGACTTGTGGAAGTAACATGCTCAGTTGTTT
This sequence comes from Plectranthus barbatus, assembly GCA_026898455.1. NCBI lineage: Eukaryota > Viridiplantae > Streptophyta > Magnoliopsida > Lamiales > Lamiaceae > Plectranthus > Plectranthus barbatus. The sequence continues at coordinate 234,125 of JAPKLW010000446.1, forward strand.
TTATGAGTCTATCTTAGTGCGCGGGACTTTGAAAGATCTGGAACTTGGTGATTTTGTAGCCTAAAATGGATGTGAGAAATTTAGTGCTGATAAAGAAGATCAAAATCAAGTTTATAAGACCAGATCTATGGATAATCACACAAGTAATCCAGATGAAGAAGCCGATGATGCAATCGACCTAGATAAGGCCTTTGGTTCACTGACGATAAACCCAGACATCAATCAAGGGGGAGCTTCAGGAGATCAAAATAGAGCTCAGTTTGAAGGCCAAACTGGAACAGAGTCGCCGATTCAAATTGACCTTCGATGAGAGTGCTCATCCTGAAGATGTCCAACCAACTGTGCGACACGAAGACCAAGAAGCGCATGATATGGAAGTCGTCACTGGAGAAGGAGACTCCATTCAAAGTGACTTAGTCCAAGTTCCAATATGGGGAGCAGACGATACTGAGTATCCTGGAGATTTCATCCAACCTGTTGAAGTTACCCAGCTCCAGAAGCCGAAATGGTTAAGGAACCATCCTGAGGAAGCCGTTTTGGACAGTATTGTCATTTCAGATCTCACGAGACAAAAAAGCGCACTACTAACTTGTTTTATATCTTAGGAATCAGAGCCAACAAAGATTGGAGATGCTCTGAGATGAACTGACTGGATCAGCGCTATGCAAGAGGAGCTTGCTGAGTTCAAGAGAAATGAGGTTTGGTACTTAGTGGATCGACCAACTTATCAGTCAGTTATCGACACCAAATGGGCCTTCAAGAACAAGAGAGACGAGATAGGGAGCATAGTGAGGAATAAGGCAAGGCTGGTAGCAAAAAGGATATGCTCAGTGTGAAAGAATTGACTTCGACGAAACTTTTGCTCTGGTGGCCAGACTTGAAGCAATTCGTCTATGTCTTGCCTATGCCGCACACAACAACTTCACACTTTTCCAGATGGATGTGAAGAATGCCTTTCTAAATGGGGATCTCAAAGAAGAAGTATATGTGGAACAACCCCTGGCTTTGAAGAAGGAAATTAAGTTTACAAACTGAGGAAGGCTCTCTATGGGTTGAAGCAGGCACCCAGAGCTTGGTATGAGACGTTGTCTCATATTCTCCTAAAGAATGATTTCCAAAAAGGCAAAATCGACACAACACTGTTCAGAGTTAAGGATGGATTAGACATCCTTCTAGTACAAATCTACGTTGATGACATTATATTCGACTGCAGAAACTTGAAGATGTGTGAAAAGTTTTCCAAACTGATGCAGAGCAACTTTCAGATGAGCATGATGGGCTAACTGACTTACTTCTTGGGTCTTCAAGTCATTCAATCCGAAGGAGGAATCTCCATCAACCACAAGAAATATACCAAGGACTTGATCAGCAAGTTTTGTCCGGAGAAGACCAAGCCCTTGAGGATTCCAATGAGCCCAAGTGGTCAGATCAATCTTGATAAATAAAGCGAGGCAGTCAACCCAACAACATACAGAGGCATTATTGGGTCACTTCTAAACTTAACTGCAAGTAGGCCAGGCATCTCCTATTTAGTTGGAGTATGTGCGAGGTTTCAAGCCAATCCAAAGAAGTCGCACGTGGAGGCTGCCCGAAGAATAGTCTAATACCTAAAAGGACAGAGTCACTAGATATTTGGTACCCAAAATCTCACGAGCATACTCTCAACGCCTATTCAGATTCAGATTTTGGAGGATGCAGAATCAATAGAAAGAACACAAGTGGAACATATCAGTTCCTAGGTCACAAGCTTGTAAGTTGGTTCAGCAAGAAGCAACACTCAGTCGCCACGTCAACAACAGAAGCTGAGTATGTTGCTGCAGCAAGTTGTTGTGCTCAAGTGTTTAGGATCAAGCAACAATTGCTTAACTATGATATCGAAACTGTTGTGTGCCAATCTATTGTGATAACAGCAGTGCAATGCGCATCACAAAGAACCCAGTTCATCATTCCAGAACCAAGCACGTAGACATCAGGCATCACTTCATCAGAGATCATGTTGAGAAGAAGGATGTGTTTGTAGAGTACATCCGAACTGAAGATCAACTGGCTGATATCTTCATCAAACCACTCCCAGAGACCAGATTCAAAGAGCTTTGCATAAAACTTGGTCTATTGGCAATCGACGAAATCCTTGCTGAAGAAGAATGATGATGAATAAAACTGAGTCCAAGCTATCAGTTTTCTAAAACTTGGTGCGTCACTCAGCTTGAAGTCTTCATACTTATTCTTGAAGAGTACTCTCTCCTACATGAGATTCAACTTGCTCTAAACTGACTTGAAAAATCAATCGAGCAATATCTCTCCAAGTTTATAAGGAGAAGATCTTAAGTAGAAAGTTGACTTTGAGGGGGAACTTTTCGAGTTTATGTGGCTAATTGTCAAAACTGTAAAAACTCTAAAGTTATCGACACCTCATTAACTTAGGATAAAGATGGCTTTGACCACACCAAAAAGGGGGAAATTGTTAGGATTTTTGTTAGAGAAATCTTTCCTTACTTTTTGTGTTTTGGTGGGTCAAAGATTGTAAGCCATCTTAGACAGTTTTTCAGTTTTTAGAGTTCTAAACTGTAATCTTTGTATAGGATCGATCGAGTTGTAAAAGAACTTAGGCTGAAGACCGAGCAAGGGAGAATGCTCGAGAACTGACTACATGCACGCCTTGAAACTTGGTTTTCACCAAGTATAGCCTTGACCAAACTGAGTTGGAGCACTCAATTTAAGGTCCATCCATACTGACCAGGAGAAGTCAGTATGAGGGTTCTCCATACTGATCAGGAGAAATCAGTATAAGGGAGTTTTCCATACTGACTATGGACAGTCAGTTTGAGGGTCTAACATACTGACCTTTGGAAGTCAGTATGAGGGCTAAGCTGTACTGACCATAGAAAGTCAGTATAAGAGCTTCTACCTTTAAAGCTTGAGCTATTCGAAAGATATCGAAGCTCAGTCAGACTTAGGCATTTATATATTCCCAAGTGCAAGTTAGTACGAGGTTATCCAAACTTGGATCACTCAGGCTGAAAATTAGTCTGGCATAAAGTTAGTGTATGGTACACTGACACAACAGAGCAGAGCAGAAAGGAGACCTACGGCATGGGCTACGATTGGACAATATAATCCATGAGTCTAACGTCTGGATTTATGTGTCTAACGGATAGAAATTCAAAATGCCGAAGGATCTCCCCTATAAAAAGGTCTGCCCTTCAACCTTAAATGGTTACGAAATCTGAAATTCTTCACACGACAAAGGGCATTCTACTAGGCCATCTCTCTGCTAAACTCTCTAAGTTTCTGTGTTTTTCTAATACGAGACTTAATTCTCCGCATTAAGTTATACATCGTGCTAACTTCTCCTAGCACGAGGCTGAAGCTCTCAAGCTGAAGCTTTTCTTTGGTGAATATATCTTTCTGAGATATATTCATAGCAGTCAGTTTCCTAGTCTGGGATTCTGATTCTCACGGGCGTATGCCAACCACCTGTGTTTTGGGAAGAACAGTAAACATCCAACCACCGGGAAGAAGGTTGCGGGGTGTCGTCCTTACTTCAACCTAAAGACTAAGTCTGCAAGGAGTTCTTAGGTGAGTGCCACAGCTGACCGAAGGACGGAGGCGCCGACGGATTGTGTATAAATTGTAAGGAGGCTTGTACTAACTTAGTGAATTATCCGGACATTAGGTCTGAAGAGTGGATGTAGGATATTGAGATCCGAACCACTATAAATCATGTGTGTTCTTTACTGATTTACTTATTTTCCTGCTCTGTTTTCCTATTTCACAAACTGACTTTTGAAACCTTCAATACTTGTCCAAGTATTGAAGTGTATATGCTGTGAAACTGACTTAACCAAAACAGAACTAAGCTTAAGTCTTTACACACTAAAACTGAGTCTACTCTGTTTTATTCGAACCAGTGCAACTGTCATTATTTACTTCCGTTGCATATCCAAACCTTCTGCTGCACAGTTTTGCACTCTGATTTCGGGACCAACAAGAAGGACTTGGAACACTAGGAGGATAAGTTACGTGCAAAGGAGTGGAATGTCTTGGAAAATGATAATTCCAATATGACGGGACCGTTCTACTTTGGTATCATGTGATTTCATTACTTCTGTTGCAAAACTCAATGCATCATGTTTTCCTTTCTATTTGCTGCTTTCTAGCCAGTTTATCGGCTCGTTATTGCGTCAGAAGCATTAGAAGAAGATTTGGAAGCTCCCTCTTCATTGTTTTTATTTCTCTTTGATGAATGTACATCTGATGGTACCTCCGCAAAATTCGGTTGTTGCGACCCTACCGGTCCCCATATAGCTCTGCTACTGTTGATTCCGATCTTATAAAACTATAATTAAGTATTTTGTTTATGATCAATTAGTCATAAGTTTGAGTGGAAAAAATTGTTATAGTTCCAATTATTTATCATAAAATTTTCATTTATTTTATTTGAATGTCTAATGAGCACAAACTTCATAGTTTTACTCTCTCCTAATGAGCCCAATTCAATTAGTTTTCAATTCTAATAAACATTAATATAACAGATAGTATGAACTCAAGAATGAAGCAATTTCCAGAATTTGTTTATTTGAATACAACTTAATTTAATTTGATTTTCTTCTTTTATATGGAAATGGGGTGGCGGCATATTAGTTTGGATGGTCAAGAATGAGTGCTACACAAAGCACCAACGCAATGATTTGTATAATTGTAATTGGAGAATAAAATCTTCTTATTTGATAAGCATCATCCCTTATTGTATTACACAATTTTTTTAGAGAAATGGAATATATCATAAACTTTACTTCTATTAGGAAAATTTATTATTTACAGCAGTTAAAGGTAATACGACAGTAATATGATGTTGACTAAATGTCATGTAGTACTAATGTAGCTTAAATTTAATATTTTTACTTTTATTAATAAAATTTTAAAAAATAATATTTTATTAATAATAATAGTACTATTATATATTCTTGTTTTATAATATTTTATCCACAAACTTTTAATTGTAAATACAATATATTTGTTTTTGCATTTATTATACTATGTAGAATATTTCGCCTATTTATAATATTTAGATAATTTATTTATTTTATAAATGTATATGAATGATACATTTCTACAAATATAAAATGCTTATTTGTATTTATAATTAAAAATTATTGAATAACAAATTACTCCATAATTTTAGAATATATAAAAATACTATTATTAAAAATAAAAAGATAACATGTGGTATATAATCAGCAATATGTTGTAATTGATATTAAACCAGCATCGCGTCAATTTCCCTAACAGAAAAAAGTATATAATATAATTTTTTAATTTGATAAACTTTGTAACACATGCTTGAGATCATATAAACTCACCCTCCTAGGCCATTTCCTTCCTTAAGTTTACCTACAAGTTGAATCATTTTTTTTACATTAATTTAAAAAGTCACCCACCCATTCACACACCTTAATAAAACTCGAAACCACGGCCGAGCAAGGAACAAATTGATTCATTTGTCAATAATATTTAACCAAGTGATGATAAGTAATTGCGGATGGGAATAGATCACAGATTATTCAACTATAACATGGTTAATATTGAACCACGGCAATCGTTCACAAGCAAGGCACTTGCATCTGGAGCCGGGGATAGGCATTAATAACTTTGGGAACAGGCATAGATATGACAAACACAAAAAATGCAACAATTTTCGAGGGAGTAAAATCGCTAAATGATGAACAAAAATGGGGCAGCATGTAATATGCCAAACCTGCAGTATGTTATTAGAGACTAATATGGCACTACGAAGCATCTAAATATGTAGAGATGAAAGGCGCATTTTAGATTCAGGCTAGTAAAGAGAGATGATCAAACCAACGAGACATAGACCAAGCTTCTAATTTATTACAAACTGTAACTTCTCTTATCATCAAATCAATCTCCGGGCTTCATAAGATCCCCACTGCTGGAACCCAACTTTCCCTACCCCAAGAAGATCGAGAAAGATTACAACATAATACAGTATACCCATAAGCAATGAAAATCAAAGCACGAACTTGCAATATAAAATATAGATTTATTCAGTTCTAACAAAATGACAGATCAACAATAAGTAGAATTGTTAGAGTACCCGTAAGCAATGCGTGTGTATCACAACTGCCATGATAAAGATGTTCCAAATACATAAGAATACTAAAGCTCAAAATTGAAGAAATCAGCAAATAGACATCATAATTAGCAGATTAAGTTTTTATTTGACAATCTGATTTAATGATGGGTCTTCGGTGGTGCAACAAAACTGGGTAGAATTTTAAATTCCGAGAGTTCATACTTGTCCCATGATAATAAAACAATGCAGCAATTATAGGCACACCAGAAGGTCTCACCAAAATGATAAAGGAGTAGCTACTAGTATATTCCAAAACAAAGCTGAATATGCAACTTATAGCTAGAAAAACGTGGTTTGTCCAACAAACTTGACGATGGAGCCACCAATCATGCAAAACCAATTAATAGTACCATATTATTGACATAAAACTAAGATAGCACATAATATCTTACTAACCTGAAATTCCCCTGTAATCATCATTTGTACTCAAAAGATGGTGGATTCGGAGCATCAAAGCTCTCCAAAACCTTCGTCTTGCTTCCATCACTAGGAGCCGTATCATTCTTCCCACCAAAAAGACTTCCAAACCACGAAGATGATGACTCTGATGATGGTGGAGACGTAGATGAAGATCCCGCACCCATGCTCTCAACACCTACAGGAGATTGAGAAGGAATTTGCCCTGTCGGATATCCTGGCACTCCAGGAACATTAGGAACAGGCTCATCCATCGGAGGTAAGCCCTGTTGTGCGCTCATAACTTTATTCAACATTATCCCAGCACCCTCAATCAAACCAAGTAAAACACCGCCAAATAATGCTGACCGAGAAGCAGCACCTAATCCCTGACGCATCTGCAGAAAGCCTCCAGTGGCTGCACCTGCTATGATCGAGTTCCAAGGATCCTCCTTCTGTCGCAAGTATACCATTGTACAGTCGAAAGTGGAAAAGAGCCCACCCCATACTGCAAAACTACCGCCAACACGAGGTGCATTCATGCGAACAGCTTGAGAACCCCCAACCAAACGCTCCCCTTTAGGTGAGTTATAGATTCCCTTCAAGAAATGGAATGCTGCGCCACCAACAGCACCCATCCCAAAAGCTCCACCCACATCGTCAAGAATACGGTCAGGGCAAGGCTCTCTAGATGTTTCTGGGGTCCCCATGGATCAAAGACGATAGGAATTGGAGAACTCTGACCAACAGGTCTTGTGGGAGATCAATGGTACGCAAATTAACTATTTTATAAACTTGTTACCTGTGACCTTGATGAGCTCCCTAAAAAATCACACAAAGATTTACGAACAATTAATAGATTAAAGTACAATGTTTGCTTAAAGAACTGAAATATACATAGTTATGGATTCCATACGCAACCACAATTTCAAACATCAGGAATTCAATCATACTAAAAAAAAACAAAAAAAAAACTTAATGAACAATTCTACCACAAAGAATACGTGAGGTTGCACATCTATCCAAACAGTAGATGTGCCTTCATTATTCCTAAATTATTAAAAAAAAATATGAAATCTATCATCCAAAAAATATTTCAACGCCGGTTTTACAAACTTCCTTTTCCTACACTAAGTTTTACCTCTCGAGTTGGCTTGTGCGTTGATTGTTCTAAGCTAAGAACCCTACTGTAAAACATGGTAAAATAAAATCTGATGATTAATTTGATTGATTTTCAATTAGTTTAGGAATCGATGAGCAATTTCGCCTGTTGTATAGGATATAACAGATCGCTTATCGTACAAAAATAGTTAGATTCAAATTCTCAGGCCAAACAATTCGTTGAATCAATCAAAAAACAGCAAATAATAAAACATTTAAATTACAAACCCATTTCTTTAAAAATATAGAGCTAAAGAAAAACACCACCAAAAGCTAAGCAAACACCAATCTGTGAAGTAGAAACTGTCAAATGTTTCTCATCGAATCGATTAGTTCTCCATTAAATTAATTAGGTGCGCAGCTAAAAAAACAAACCTTTTGTTTTGTGGACGACACTAGAAAGAGGGAAACGCCGGTGGAGGTGTGACAGAGATTGTAGAGAGAGAACAAAAGGGTAAAACACTAAACATACCTTTTGAAAAATTGGGCCTGTATAGAATTTGGGTCCTTTACAAAACAGATCTTGGGCTACAACAACTTCAAAATTTTTATTTTTATAGTTTTGGAATCATATGTTATTTTATAATTAGGATGATTATCAATGGCTTTAACATTATGGATTATCAGAGAAAAACATTGTAATAATGTGTTTCGGTTTAATTTCTAGATTCATATTTATTTATGAATGGCAACTAAGATTTACATAACCTTAAAATATAAATTTTCATGATCTCAATAATTATTTCAATCTACTGATAATAATTTTATAAACTTGACTGGATTAAATATTGTAAAGTTAGTCCTCTTCTTTTGTACTCAGCCCAATTAAATGCTATTTTGTCCCACATTGGAAGTTTACGTGGCCTCTTAAGTTGTTTATATACTGCATAGCCACATTTTAGTGTCCAAATTTTTTTTGCATTATTTTCAAACTATGTTAATGCAATTTTTTATTTAACTTATTTATTTTGCAGCAATTTTTCTATACATATGCACTATTTTCCAATTATGATATTATTGTTTTTTATTCAATTTATAACATATTAAATTTTGCAATATATTTCCTATTTCAATTTGTGTTTATCTTTCACTTTGTAATATATATTAATATTGTTAAGAGAAATCCGTACTTATCGTTTGATGATGCTATTGAGATTAAAGAAAACAACTCTTAGATAAAATTTGAGGTTTGCAACGTTTGTTTCAATTCTTATAGAAATCATACACCCATGAAGTTTAGGTGGTTGACACAGAGGCGGATTTACATTGTCACTTGGGGGTACAAGTGTACCCCCAAAGTTTTATTTTCCTTTTTAATAAATATATATATTTATTATTTATATATATATATATTTTACATATCTCCAATTTATTTTATTTATATATTGTATCCCCGATTTTAAATTTTTAGATCCGCCACTGGATTGACAGGTTGTGTTGCAAAGTCATGATTAAAAACATAATTGATGTTTTTAATCTAATGACAACGACATTGTTCAATAGATAACAAATTTATAAAAATTAATATAATATATAAATTTCCTAGATTTCCATCTAATACCCACTATAATCATTTGTTAAGATTTTAAGAAATGCCACCTGGAATAAAAAGCTAAGCCGTACAAACACCTAGAATTTTTTTTTTTAATTTTCGTTTGTTCCGCATTAAACGTTTCATGCCTTACAGCTGGATAATGTCGCGCGCATAACGAGGACATGTCATATGCACGCATAAATTGTGCGCTGCACAGCTGGGCAAGTTTTCTGCAGCGTATATTACTTTTTTTTTAAAATTTGGTTGTCACTTTTTTTTTCCAATTTTCTTCTAACTACAAAAGGTTTCTTCTTTTTTTAAAAAAATACTCCCTCCGTCCCCGGTCTCTTGAGACGTTTGACCGAGCACGGAGGTTAAGAAAAAGTGATAAGAAAAGTTAGAGGGGTAGGATTAGTAAGTTAATTAAATTTAAATAAAGACTTTTTGGACTATTTAAAATACATTCAAATATTCTAAAATCAAATAAATAACTAATGATTACAAAAAAAATTTGATCACATAAAAAATTAGAGCAAAAAATTTGATCACATCACTAATCATTCTAAATTTAAATTTACAAAGCAAATGGATAGATTACATCCCCCTATTTATTTTTTGAAAATTGATCTCAGATCATTTTCATCATCGATCAAAAAAAAAGGGAGAGGACCGAGAGCAGTCACAATCATGGAGTCAAGCCGAGAATTGTCAAACTTGAAGCGGAATGAACTTGTCCAATATATATCTATATATACCTAAAAGCAAGACCCCCACACCAAAATCTTTCCCCCCAAAATCACTTACCAAAAATATTTCTATGATAAATTAGGTATTTAAACCAAACATGGTAAATATGTAGTTAATAATTATATATATAATTAAAATTATAAATTAAAAATAATTATGAATAATTTTGTTAGAGATATAATTAATTATGAGTAATTATGATATAAATAATAAAGCTACGGGGAAACAAAAAAACTAGAATACTAATTAAGAATATAATTATTTAATAAATACGGGAATTGATAAAATGATTTAATAAACAGTAATATAAAAATACAGAACAAATTAAAAAATAAAACAATGATATAAACATAAGCCTACAGGGAAAATAAGAAAATTGATTAATGTAATAAATAATAAAGAATATTTAATTATTAATAGGTATATTAAATAATTAATTTCATTACTAATTATTTATTATAAAATGTATAGTAGAATAAAATAAAACGAAATAGCATAATTTATCAAAAATATTGTGAATAGTAAATATACACCACCAAATTACGAATTTATGGAAATTAATGAATACAAATGATTATAATAAATAATAAATACATTCAACATTAAACACCAAAAATGTGATAATTAGCATGCAAAGATTATGGAATTTAGATTTGTAACATTATTATATATTAATAAAAGAATAAGAGTTAAGGCAAGATTATAGGTGTAATGAGTTGATTTTAATCAATTAATTAATAGTATTAATTTGATCTAAAAAGTGTATAAATAGTGTTGTCTATTTCTTTGTCATTCCCACTTCCTATTGTCTTAGTAAGGTATGAAGAAACAAATCTTTTGAATTTTTTATTATTATCAGTTTATTTTAGTGAGTTCATTTGCTAACAATTATTTCTTGAATTGCAAAAAGTATTAGGATATTTTCTCAACTTGTGGAGAACTTCAACTAATTCAATAATTCTCCGGTGGATTTAGGTTTGTGTTAGATTTAGGTTTTTATATATTATCTCTATTATTTGTGTATTTCAATAATTTAATATACGCATTTATTTGGTTTGTTCTCATTCAAGTTTGTTTCGATGTTGATATGCAATAGATAAATTTAGCTATTTATGTTTCAGGAATGTTGGATTTGTGAGTTTTTATTTTCTTACCCAATCAATTTACTTCTTAGATCTTTGTTTGTAATAGTCCACGAAATTCTCGATTTTTTTGTTTGTGCAGTTAGTTCAAAATGAGGAGAAGCACAAGATGAAGATAGATTTATACCAACACAAATATAAATCGATTTGATTTTGATAGTATAAACATGATGGAGAATGCTATTGATTTGTTGAATTTCTTCACCAATTTATATATTTTTTTCATGCAGTGATATGTTCTCTCACTTGAACCCTATCTTTTATGTAAAATGAAATATCATTTATCAATGGATAATGTAATTATAAATATTTTTATTCTTTTTAAAACTGCCTCAATGTGTTTTAACTGTTTCACATCGTGTAATGAAATATAATTTTTTTATATATTTTTGCGTTAGTCTCAATTCGATTGTTATATTTATGTTTAACTGCCATCCAACAAATTAATTGTATTTGCCTTCTCATATATGATTACATTTATTTATGGTGCGTCCTTAATTTAATTTATAATTGAACCTAATTAAATATATTATTTATGTATAAAAAGACTATGGATAATGTTTCATCCACTTTGTATTTTAACTTATAATTGAACATGATTAAATATATTATTTATATTTTCCTAGATAAAAAACTAACAGACTAGATTATGTACTTTGTTATACTTGCATAAATAGTGTAATATCCTAGGAAGATCACAATGAAGAAACAAACGAGATCATAAAGAAATAGCAGTGTTATCACAAATGAAATAGTGTATCAAATCACAAACAAAGTAGCAAATGAGATCATAAACAATGTAGCAATGGAGATCACAATTAAAGTAGCAAATGAGATAGCAAATGAAGTAACAAATGATATCACAAACGAAGTAGCAAATGATATCACAAATAAAATAGCAAACCAAATCATAAACAAAGTAGCAAAGAAGATCACAAATGAAATAGCAAAGAAATAGTAAATAATAAACATTATTGTTTTAAATTTTATTTTTTAAAATATAATTTTAAAAGTAAAAATAATGTAAATAAGAATTAGGTGTATATATTTTAACAATTAATTTAAGGAATAATGAGATAATTATTACAATATTATTTGTTGTATGATCTTTTATATTTTTTTATTATTTATAGATAATTTAAGAGAAGAAGTTTAATAGCCAGATGAGTTTGAGTCAAAGTCTTGTGCAAGTGATAAAAAGGTTGCAGCAAAGATGACAAACATATTATTTTGATCATACTACAATAGCCAGATGATGCAAGGAGAATTGCTTCTTTTTTAGTCTTTGTTTTAGAGTCATTAATATTGTTGTCTAATTAAATATGTCAAGCAAGAAAATTCGACTATGTAATTTGAGTTGAGAATGTAATTATGTAGGTTCAACATAAAACAATAATTTTATATAACATTACGAATTAGTTGGTTAATGCTTATCTTAACTGTGAAATTTTTGTTTTTGACATTTATTCCTATTCATCTCCATCTTCTACAGGAATCCTTATTATCGTTGCCACAGGGATTATGCTAGCACAGGCGCCTCCAATGCTGCTATATTGTTCGGCGTCGTCAAATCATTATTTTTTTAGTTTAATTTTTTATTTTTATATTATTTTTTTTTTTGCACAATTTTATTGAAAAGGAGAATGTGACTGGAGAAGGAGAAGATGATTGATGATGAAGTAGAAGATCAATTTTTCTCTTGCTCAAAACAAAAAGAAGAAACCCACACATCTGAACAATTTTGTCAAATCTTCAGTTGGAGGCCAGTCGTTTTGTACAATTGAGTCTATTTTCTTTGTAATGAACAACTAGAAAGATTTATTTATTTCACAAGTAATTTTATTTGATTTTTCTTCAATTGATATTGATGTGCCAATGAGTTATGAATGATTTGTAATGTACACTATACAATTAAGTGTTTTATTGCAACATTTTTTTTGTCTTAAGATTTTATTTGTTAATAATTAATGTCATTATCTGTTTTAGGAATTTTATGTTTAATTTGAATTTTAGTAGTTCTCTTATGTGTTTCGTAACTCCCTTTTCTGATTTCATTTTAGTTTTTATCATATTAATTTTATTTTATTGTAATTTTATAATTAATATAGTTATAGTTTGTGAATCTTGATTTGTTATAATGTTTGTGCCATTTGGTATGACATTAAATTAGATTATAAATCAAGAATGAAAGCGTTAAAAACACTAATTAAATCAGGTTTGGATTAAGAATTTTATGATCTTTCGGGTCCTGGATGAGAATTTTTGTGATCTTTTGGGACCTGAATTGAAAATTAATATTTCAGTTCCTGACTCAATAATTAAACTTTCTTTTGGATCCTAAATTGATAGAACTCTTTTTTTCTTTCAATAATTCAATTATTATACTTTTTAGTAATAGAGTAGATGCATAGCATACTATATAAAGATCTTTTATCTCTTATATTTTCATTTAATTACTATGGGACATGTTATTCTGATATAGGTGATCCTACATTCAGTTGTGATTATTGTGGTGCACTTTTTGGTAAGGTGAGAGGCAACAAAAGGATAAAATGACTTCAAATCCAAAATTTTCATCATGTTCCTATTCAGGAAAGATTAGACTGCCAATTGTAGAATTTCCACCAGAATTGCTAAGTGATCTTTTATTTGGAAATCATATACACAGAAAATATTTCCAAGATAATATATGATCATATAATAGCATGTTCAGTTTCACATCTATGGAAGGAAAGATAGAAAAATATCTATGTTGCACAAACATTATTTTGAAGCATCCGATAAGGCGATGAGAGATATAATACGATTCCAAAACACACAAAGCTATAATCTACCATTTGGAGGAAAGACAGTTGTGTTTGGAGGTGATTTCAGGCAAATTTTGTCCGTCATTCAAAAAGACAGTAGATGTGATGTAGTTAATGCAACAATTAACTCATCGTATTTACGGCGTCACGTATGTGTTTTGTGATTGACGAAGAACATGCATTTGAATGTAATTCGTGATGAAATGCAGTCTTCACAACGAAAAGAATTTGTTGATTGGGTTGCATCAATTGGGGATGGAAATCTGGGTCAACCAAATGATGGCGATGGAATTATTGATATTCCTGAAGATATTAGCATTAAATTTGACGGTGATCCAATTAAAGCTATTGTTGATAGTACATATCCTACAACTGGTTTTGGATCAACAGATGTTTCTTTTTTGGAGCATAGAGCTATTTTGACACCTACAAATAATGTGGTTGAGAGAGTTAATCAGTATATGTTATCATTGAATAAAGATTATGGCAAAGTATACTAAAGTTCAGATTCATTGTGTCGAACGAAAATTATATCTGATGTTCTTAACGAGGTGCACACTCCAGAATTTTTGAATACATTGAAGTGTTCTGGATTACCAAATCATGAGATGACATTAAAAGTTGGGACACCAATTATGTTGTTAAGAAATATTGATCATTCAGTTGGTTTATGCAATGGTACTCGGTTGATTTTGACACAACTTGGTAATCATGTAATTAAGACCAATATTTCAAGTGGAAAGAATGTTGGTGATAAGGTATTAATTCCCAGGATGATATTTATTCCATCTAATCCTCGAATTCCATTCAAATTTCAGCGAAGACAATATCCAATACAAGTGTCATATGCTATGACAATAAATAAGAGCCAGGGGCAGTCACTTTCGCATGTAGAAATTTTATTCAGCAAACCAGTGTTTTCTCATGGACAGTTGTATGTAGTTGTGTCTAGGGTCACAAGTCGTGCTGGATTAAAGAACTTAGTTTTTAACATAGACAACAACAGTGTGAAAGAAACTTCAAATGTTGTGTACAATGAAGTTTTTCAGAATTTATAATAAATTTTAGCATTTGATATGTAAATGATAAATTGTCATAATATTAGATCATTTGATTTGTTACTTACATATGCTCTAATTTCAGTTATCATAATTATATATATATATATATATATATATATATATTACAAAAATAAAAAATGTTATTATAATTCATAATTCATTAAATAAACATATAAACCATGCAACATGCGGGTAGCAATCTAGTATCTACTTGAAGGCAGCATAGATGGTAAGCCTTTAAGGGGCAGGATCACATCAGCTACCATGAAGTTTGGAGTCCATCGATCCACCGTTCATCGTCTTTGGACTGATGCAAAAAAAACAAAGAGAAGAAAAGGGAGTTATTCAACTTAGAAATCACAAAGAAGGGGTGAAAAAATCAGGGTGTTTAGAGTTAGACCTTGAGAAATTGTCAAGGATGACATATTCAAGTAGGAGTACAATTAGGGGAGTAGCAATTGGTCTAGGGATAAGTAAATCCTCAGTTGGGAGATGGGTGAAAGATGGCAAGATTATAGCACATACCAATGCCATAAAACCAGAACTTACAGCTCCCAACAAGGTAAGTCAATTGAAGTTTTGCCTTCAAGCATTACAATTGGATAGGGTGCAAAACAAGATCAAGTTCATGGATATGCACAACACAGTCCACATAGATGAGAAGTGGTTCTACATGACCAAGACCACACACAGGTTTTATTTAGCACCAGGGGAAGATGACCCTTACAGAACTTGTAAGAGTAAAAAAATTCATCACAAAGGTAATGTTCATGTCTGCAGTTAGTAGGCCAATTATTACAGAAGAAGGGACAGTAGTGTTTGATGGCAAAATAGGCATATTTCCATTCACATACACTGAACCAGCCAAAAGAAACAGCAAGAACAGAATTGCAGGGACAATTGTTATTAAGCCAATCGAATCAGTCACAAAAGATGTGATTAGAGATTGTTTAATCTCTAAGGTATGATCTTAATTTCTCAGCATGCAGGGTCAATTTTTACTCTCTTCTCAGCATTTCACATCATTGAAGAGGTTCAGGCACAATCTCAGAGAAAACAGACATCATACATTGCACACAGGCACAATTAGGTTAAACCTCAACTGCACACAGGCACAATTATTTCATAGATCTCAGCAACACATCATTGAAGAGGTTCATCTTAGATCAAGAGCATTTTTAGGTTCTTCTGAGCATAACACACCATTGAAGAGGTTCAAGGACAATTTAGAGCATTCAGGTTCAGGGACAATTGCACACAGGCACAATTAGAAT